>JAOTRJ010000027.1:19183959-19196819 GCA_028564905.1 Leptodoras praelongus | reverse complement strand
AGTCTGCATGTCCTCCCCGTGTCCGTGTGGGTTTACTCCGGGTACTCCGGTTTCCTCCCACAGTCCAAATACATGCATGTCAGGTTGATTGGTGTCTCTAAAGTGGCCCTAGTGTCCGAGTGTGTGCGTGAGTGTGTGTTTGTGCCCTATGATGGATTGGTGCCCTATCTAGGGTTGTTCCTGCCTTGCGCCCTATGCTGCCGGCATATAGAAATTTATATCTCCCCCAGCTGTTATATGTCACATATATTTGTTACCGCGCAGCAGCAAGGATCAACAGATATGGGCCTTGTTCATACAGCCTCTCTTCAAAACTTTCTGCCATTTTGATACTACTCTGTGCCTGCACTGCCCCTACTTTTTTTCGTGTGTACTACGCCTTCTGCAAATTTCAGCGTTAATTTCTGAGGATGGTGCACAAGTGATGCACCAAATGGATGCAGAGAACACAAGGCAACCGGAAATGCTTAATTAACTGCAAGTAAAGCTGTATTTATATGTTGTGTGCAATGAGAATAGAATAAGGACCTTTCCTTTCCATTTCCATTTGAGCTTGCTGTCGAGGTTTTAGTGTGCTAATGTGTTTTGCACTCTTATTCCATCATAACTACTTCTGATTTTGAATACCTTGACTGGAAAAATATGACACAACAGCTACATTTCAGTAACTATGTATGCAACTGTAACCCAATCATTTAGAACAATCGAAATGTTTTATATGAAAACCTTACTGCATTTTAATGTCAAGCTTATAGTGAAGTCTGCTGCGAACAGCATTTAGACAGATTCAGTATGACAACATTTCTCTCGCTCTCTCTCTCTCACGCACACACACATGTATAATGAAGCGAGCTGAAGGCCAAGCTGCCTTTCTCAATAAACCAAACTCCAATCTGATGCAGCTCAGGAGTGGCATCATGGGAATTATTCAGGCAGCCAAGCGCGCTCTCTCATTTCTCTCTCCCACTCTCGTAACCCTCAGGTTGTATTCAACAGGAGCCAGACATACAGATATCGAATAATCTAACGAATCCCCATCGTCTCATACAGAAACTTAATAGTGGAGGTGGGAGGATTTCATGTTTGTAAAGCATGACAAGATAATAATAGTTTCTTAAACAATACAAAAAAGGTTATGCCAAAAAAAAAGAAAGATTGACACTTGGATGGATCCCAAGGCTGAAATTTTATTTACTACTGGAACCAATCAATGGTTCAATAAACTGATCTGTATCAGATGTTCAGCAGCAACATTTTTTAATGATGTTAACATCTATCAATATATGCAATGAATATGCAAATATGTACCGTCTCTGCATTCTCAGCAGCCTAAAGAAAATACCTGCATTGATTTACTATGTTACCCTGTAACTTGGAAGCATAACTGTGTTTGCAGCAAAGAAGAGAAGTTACTGTATTTCATGAGCCTAGTTAAAATGACTGATTTCATATCGATCTTTTTCAAACAGTGCAGTGTTGGTTAAAAAACAGCAGTATAATGTCTCATATATACTGCACAAGTGAAAGTCAGATACTCGTATGCTTGTGCCAGAAAACTGATATTCAATGTACAAACTGTGCTGCAAATATATTAGATATGACTTTTTTTTTGACTGGGTTAAACTGGGGCCAATCCTGGAAAGACTGGTTGTGAAGTGGGAAGCCTCTGGAGGGGACATCAGTAATAGTAACCGTAGTAATCTAAGGCCAATTTAAAGTAGCCAGTCCACTTGTTGGCAGGTTTTTGGGAGGAAACCCAGGAAGATATAAAGAAAACTTGTGAAACACCACATAGACAGTAACCCAAGCTCAGGACTGAACCAATGATTCTGGGACAACTTGAATCATATTATATGAGGTCTGCCTGCAAAGTAATGTGAATGAATTTCCTGTCTTCCCGTATGGCTTATGAATGGGGATGGTGATTTCGTGTCAGTTAGACTGGGATCTCATATAAAGGGTAGGACCAACTTCAGTTGCATTCTCACCTTTGCAATGCCTAAATGTTTGTTTTTGTGAAACCCTGCTGAAGCACCTCATCACTTCAACAATGCAAGTGAGTTTGGAGCAAAGGTGCTCGATCAAATTTGGTAAAGGTGGATTAGAAACTCCTGAAATGCTGAAGAAAGTTTATGGACATTATCGTCAGCGCAGTTCTACCGATGGTGTTCGAGTATGATCCTGAGACAAAAAAGAGAGAGAAGTCCTGAATGGTACACAACATTACCTCGCCCAAAGAATGCTTGCAAATCAAAAATGAAGTCGGTTCTCATCACCTTTTTTGATTCTGAAGGGATCCATAAAGAATTTGTACCAGAAAGCCATGGAACATTTTGGTGAAGAGGGTTTTGCGTGTGCACCATCAGATCACTTCTTTATGGATCCTCCATCATGACAATGCACCGAGTCACACTTCACTGAATGTGGGAGAATTTTTGGCTGAAAAAGCATCCCAGTCCTTTCACATCCACCAAGATTAAAACACATTTAAAAGGCCACTGCTTCTGCCATCTATAGAGCCATATTCTCAATACTCTCCGGACAGACCTTGTAGTTATTTGGTTACTGTTTAATGTTAGTTTTGGTTTGGATTTTGTTGATGATAAACTAGGTCATTTGGGGCATATTAACACTTGAGTCCAGACTCCAGACCAATTCTGGGTTTGTTTGGAGGTGGTGCCAATAATCCCAAATTTGCATTCACATAGAAGAATTCCTTCCAACCCGTGGCTTGATTGCACAGCTCTATGTGTCACTTTATGCACCCAGATTTATAAAATGCCAGGTTGTTCTGTGGGACCAACATTCAGGAAAAATGAAAAATGCTTTCTGGGTGCAGGCCATGTCATCAGGATGAAATACCTGAAAACAAAGAGCTGATCTTGTATGCAGGCAGGCATGAGATGTGCCTTTTTCACTGTGCTCTCAGTGCAACTGCTTGCACCAGAGAGGTGAGCTGATATTATAGTGCTCCAACCCATCTGTTTTATACATCAATAACCATTTTGGTAGAATCACAGAAGTAGAAGCAGGACATAATGTCACAAAGCCATCACATGCCTTGGTACTGTACATGAGTGCAGAAAGCGCCCACCACAGTGGAGCACTACAGTTCAGTGGATGCGCTGATGTGAATCCCAGAGATCAGATCTCCTGGTCTCGAAAACAGCATTCACACTTCAGTAATCATACCAAGTTCATGCCACAGTCGACCACAAGCCCATAAAAAAACCACAAGTGATAAAAGTACCTTAGTCAAATAAGGTAAAAAATATTATTAATAGTAATAACAATAATATATAATAAACAATACTATTAATAATGATTAATATTAAATAATGGAAAGCAATAAATGAATGAGTTAATAATAAATATTCATATAAATATTATTTATGTAGTTACAAATATATAAATAATTCTTAATATTGATCAATAGAAAACATTTTAGTTGAGTTTTTACAGACTCATTAAAATGGTTCCTTGTTGGTCCTCATTCAAAATGATGATTTGTACTGTGAAGACTTGTCAATAAAAGTTTAATCTACTATAATCACCTATTCTGCGGTGTGCTTTGACCAACAGATGGAACACTGTGGAGCTGTTTACCAATTGTACTTGAATCCCTTTTTGAATTCCTACCCCATTCTTTTCATCAGTACCTTTGTAATGCTGATTTCCAGCACTCTGTGAAGTTGATGCTTGGCACTGCCTAACATCAAGTCTCATGCTGCTTCAAAGCCCTAATGGTAGATATGGTAGCCATTGCGAATGTTGTGTCTACAGCTATGGCACAGAGAGAGTAGGACACCCTTGTGAATAAGTTTCCATCTGCACTTACACATCTCATTATACCGCAGCACTGCTGAATTCTTGACTCTGATTGGCTACAAGGTGTTGACTTATTTTCTGTATCAGTGGCTCTGACAAAGGTGCTGGCTTTAATTTACATTTACATTTATTTTAAGGTGCTCTTTATAATATGTGATCATTTCTATAGTAAGAGCTCATTCACAGGAACTTACTGTCTCCTCCACTATTATTGGCACCCCTGGTAAAGATGAGGAAAAAAGGGTTCTACAAATTTCACACTAAAGAAAAGGAGAAAAAAAGCCAGCATTTAACTTGATCTTATCAAGAAATAACACTTTTTAACAAAACCACACATGCCAAAAACATTGGCACCCTTGCATCTAATACTAGTATTAAATGCAACTTCCCTTTGCTAGTAAAACAGAACTTAGTCTTCTCCTATAACATCTTATAAGGTTAGTGAATACAGAGCAGGGAATGTCCTATGTCTTGTGTACCCTCCTCTTTATCTCCATCACCCCACAACCTGCCACATTTCTATGGAGTTTAGATCAGGGAACAAAGATAGCCATGGTAGAAGCTCAAATTTCTGTTCAGTAAACCATTTTTGTGTTGATCTGAACATATGTTTTGGATCACTGTCTTGCTGGAAGATCTAATGATGACCCATTTTCGGTTTCTTGGCAGAGGCAGACAGATTTTGATTTAAAACGACCCTTTTATTTCATGGAGTCAATGATGCCATGTATCATAATGAGGTTCCCAGGGCCTTTGGTGGAAAAAAACAGCCCCACAACATTACCGACACTCCACTATAATTACAAGTGGGCATCAGTTCTTTTAATTTTAGTCATTTTTCGTTTTATGAGAAAACCGCTTTGGATACTTGATAACAAAAGCTCAATTTTCATTTCATCATTTCATTTCAAGTCCTATTCATGTTTAGCAGACTCCAGACACTTACATTTGTAGCTAGATGACAGGAAAGGCACTTTTCTGGCATGCCTTCCAAATAATCTGTTGGCATGAAGGTGGTAGTTTTGGACACTTGGTGACCCCAAGATGCTATGTTTATTCTGTAAGTCTCCAACAGTGATCCTTGGTGATTTGCCTCTCTTACCATCTTCCCCACTGTGCCTAACAATAAAATAAACATGGGTCCTCATCCAGGCAAATATGTCACAGTTCCAGTTCATTGGAACATTTTAATTATTGCCTTAAATGTAGACATGGGCATTTTCTGGCAAGTAACTACTTTTATAGCCATTCCCTGAAGGTCAAAACAAATTTCTGTATTTGAATTGTGTATTGTGTATTAAAGAATAACCCCCACGGGACCCCCACAGCACTGTTGTGTCTGATCCACTGTCTGATCCACCAGCACAACACACACTTACACACCATTACCACATCAGTTTCAGTGCAGTGCTGAGAATGATCCAACACACAAATCCACCCACTCATCTGTGCTGGTCCTCGGGGGGTCCTGACCATTAGAGAACAGAGTAAAGGGGACCAACAAAGTATGTAGAGAATCAGATGGACTACAGTCGGTAATTGTAGGCAGCACTAAGAAAATGGACAATGAGTGTAGAGAAAAGGATTGAGGAAAAACTTTGTTTTCCTAAAAATAAATTTACTTCAGTTAAAGGGTGGCCTTGTCCTCCTTTTTCCCCCATTTCTATATGTCATTAACCCTATGAACCCTAGTCTATTTTCAGTGTAATTTCACTGCTTCTACTTATCTTGGTCATTATAAGGGCCATCCATATATGCTGTATCTCGATTTTTCTTTTTTCTCGATAGTCTAGACTATCCAGATCTTCCATCATTTGATATGATAATATTTATGCCTTTTTTTAATATTCATCCTTATATCAAGGAAAAATGATTGAGTTTTGTGACCTTGTTATATTTTTGTAAGTATCTCACCATGAAATGCTGGCCATAGCGTTATCTTTTCATAACTGTATGTGGGAAATTGTCTACGATCTCCGAATGTTAAAGCCATGACCGCAGGTTACTCTATGAATTAGAAACTTAAAAGAAAATGTGCTTAGTGCTATAATGTCAGCCCTTTGAGACAATGCAAGCCTTTTTGAGCAATTTCGAAACTAAATCGCTCTGTCGTCTAGAGGAACAACGAGCAACGAACATCATCGTGACATCATAAGCCCTTCACGCTTTATTCAGCTGAGAAAGAGGAGAAGAATTTAAATGCACGGTACGTCCTGGCTTAAATTAGATGTAAATTCAATGTTTTTTTGGCAACACTTTGTTTCACAGGCAAGCGACTAGCACTGATGGAAAGGTCAAGATATGAGTGCCACCTGGCTCCAGTGAATAATTTGTGTGAAATTCAACTGAGAAAACGGGAATGTGAACTGGATGCAGAATTCTTTTTCTCGCCAACACTTTGCCACATAGACAATAGACTAGACTAGCTCAAAAAACTCAAGTTATGCATTTTTTTATATTCATGACACCTCACTGCAGTGAATACAAGAAAAAGGGACATGAGTTTCAGGGTCTAAAACTCCCAGTCAGGTGTCATAATTTACAATGAAATGGAAAGAGAATTGCGTATGTTTCTTTTATAAAACGAATAACTCACCTTGTCATTGACAAGCAGCTCGATAGGATTGTTGCCCCATTCTATTAGGACAATCTCATTGGCTTGTCCAGGGACTCCGTATGAGAACGGCGTTCCAATGCCAGGGCTAGCGCTGGACTTCAGCCACATACACACGGTGAAGGCGTACATTTCTGGTAGACTCTTCTTGATACGGCCATACAGGTAGTTTGTGCGCAGGGGAAGAGAAACCTTGAAGTCCTCTGGGGATTTAAATGCACTGTTACCTGTAGAGAGAAAAAAGAGGGCGATGAACAGATGAAATATAGAAGCGGTATTTGTGTCTAACTTCGCTGGAGCTTATATTTAGATAAAGATAATGACCACCTGTAAAAAACCTAATTAGTAAATTGGCCAACAGTTTTGCTATGGATTCTATGCTCGCAATTCTGAACATGGAAATATGCTGGATCAGTCTACACACATTAATTGTAATTCAGGGCAGGAAGAGAGAAGAAGTGAGTGTGCCGTGCGTACTTCTCTCCAGCTCTGTGATCCTCTCCAGCAGCGAGTTGAGCGTGTTCTCCGTGTGCTGCCGGTGGGCCATTGTCTCATTGTATAGCTGAGTCTTCTCCTCCTCGAGCTCAGCTACTCTCCTCAGCAGTTGGCTCTCCAGGTCCCCCAGCCGTCGCTTCAGCAGGTCACGCAGTTCGTTTGGGAACGGCACACCAGATGCATTGGCATGCAGCTGCTGCTGCACAAGGGGAAGGATACAGCTTTAATCCTATTCTGCAGCATGATGGCTTTATAAGTGAATCGGCAGAGTCAGTGTGTCCAAAAAATCTTTTCTTGCATCGTGCACAGGTGATGATGAGTCAGACACGAAGCAAATCTCAGCGTGCACGCCTAGCAGGTCGATTTCTACACACGTATACATATGGTGGTGTTCGGGCACTTCTTTTTTACTCTTGGGGCTTAATCGCATCATCCGGACATTCTGCTTTACCTGCTGAAGACCACATGCCATGCCTTTCACACAAAATTAATCCATTTTGTGTAGTCTTGCGTGAATAATCTTTACCGAGTGCTGAATTAATTCAGCATTATTTCATGGTAGGTACTTAGATCAAATTCTGTCTGTGTTTAAATCCCTCAGGAAGCCATTAAATCCCTCTAAGCACTAAAGGTTCTAGTCAGTACGTCCCTGTCAGTAAGGATTCCAAGTAAAACATTTTAAATGAACACACTAGACATTGACCCAATGAAAAGGTACCATAAAGCCACTCTGACACTAACAGAGTGACATCACTATGTATATGCAAACACACAGAAAAATATTTAGCTCTAAATAAAATCGTGTAGACTACAAAAAAGGGGTTGTTATTTACACAGTGAGGTGTTTCCTTTCCTTTGTGAGCTCGAAGGCCCAGTTTTGTTGCGCTGTTTGAAGAACTAGACGCGGCATTGCACATAATGCATAAAGCAACAGGAAATAAAGATGTCCCACAGAGAAATAGAGAGAGACAGGGGATGAGATTAATGGAAGCGTGCTCAGAATGATAATCATCATGTTTGCCAACAGAAGGGATGTGCAATTGGTAAGGCAAAGACTAAGCTTGTGCACTGGAGTGGTACTATGAAGTGTGCCACTCCACTCCAATCCACACTTTACCCTAGGTGCATGCACTCTTATATAGAGGTACTTTAAAGCACGTAAAGGTACACCACATTCCCATGTAAAGACAGTGAAAAGCTACGGGGAATTTTTTTTAGCACTCATTTCTGCATCTTTGCTCACCTCTAAGTTTTCCAGTCGGTCCTTTAGCCCTTGCATGGTCTTGCCAAGCTGCTCGATGGTTTCCACGGGGTCGCGCGGCAGATCGCCCATAGTGTTCTTACCGTAGTCCTTCCTGCGCGCGCCTCCGCGCCACTTGCTGTCTCGCGCCGCGGCCTCGCAGCGCGAAAGTTTGGAGTTGAGTTCCTTAATGGTGCCCTGCTGATTGGCGATGGTCTCCCTCTGCTGCAGTACGGTCTCCCGGAGCTGCACGATCGTGCTCCTGAACTCGTCCTCCTGCGGGCTGGCGCTCTGTACGCGGTTATCCACGGCGCAGCTGAGGTCGGAGCCGGCGGGCACGGCGGTGCACACGAAGCGCTCGCCCTGAGGCTGGCCATCCGCCGCCGCCAGGTTCTCAGCAGCCAGCGCGCGAGCGCACAGCAGCAGCAGCGCTGCAAAGACCGCGAGCATAGCAGCAGAGACAGCGACACGGGAACGCTTCAGCTTCTTAGTCACGAGCGCGTACGCTTGGAGAGCCCTCAAAGCCCTCCTTTATTTTTTTTAAAAAGTGCAAAAAAACACCCTACTTCACAAAAAGTCACTCACATCAAACCGACCTCTCTCTATAAAAAAAACCCAACATATCAAAAATAGTTACTGAAAGCCAATACAATACAAGAATACTTCTTATAGTACAGCAGTATAGCACAACCCAGCTGGAAACCAAAC
The DNA here is from genome assembly GCA_028564905.1 of Leptodoras praelongus. Lineage (NCBI taxonomy): Eukaryota > Metazoa > Chordata > Actinopteri > Siluriformes > Doradidae > Leptodoras > Leptodoras praelongus. The sequence goes on along the minus strand of JAOTRJ010000027.1, from coordinate 19,187,934 downwards.
ACAGATTAATATGATCTGGAGCAGGAATCCGGATAGTGCAGCTACACAGGGTTTAGTTAGATAACCAGTCCACCTCAACAGTTATTTCCAGTCACCGACGCTGCACAGAGACAGTCAGCTTCCCTTACAGCGAGTTAACGCGTTAATATAGGCTCGACTGCTGGAGCGCGCGGATTGACCGAGCCGCAACTACGTCATAAGTCGCATCACAAAACATCCCCTTCCTCCTAGATAAGCACACTACACCACAAGTGAGATAATGCCCTCCACACACTACACAGTACCCTATATGTGGCGTGTGGTGACGTTTAGGGTGCGACCCTTTTATCTCCAGATGGAGCGAGTCATAAATTACGGTTTCATAGCGCTCGTGATCTCAGCCGAAGTGATCAGCATCACCTCTCTTTATGCCAGATGTAGACTTCAATGAGGTCACTTTTTAGAAGTTATTTTTAAACATTAATCTCAGATATCAGCAACGTCACGTCTGCGTAAATGGCACCGACAAGCTGCCTTTTCTGTGCTACTGAAAAATACATCGATCATTTTTTTTTTTGATAACATCACTACTACAGTGCATATGCTTTATATATTTATATTTCATACTTTGTCCATATTTTATACTTTGTCCATATGAATATCCAATACTTCGTCCATTGCATGATTTAAGAAGCAATTATTAATCTCTTGCATTATTAAAAAAATCTAAAAAACATTGTCTGTTTAATATGAGACAAATTCCACAAAGTGACTTTCCAAATGCAATATAACTCCACACTCCAGCTCTATACACTTCTCAGTGCCCTTAATAGAGGAGAACTATAGTTTTCATCATAGTCCAGTGCACTTCACAGCAACAACTTGTTGAGAGCTTCTCTGTTATGCTGGCACACACACACACACACACACACACACACCAAGACATCATTGCCAAGATATATGTCACATAAGGTCAGCAGGAATTAATGGTTTCTCCCTCTCTCCGTCTCTCTCTCTCTGTCTCTCTCTCATACATTAACACCTTTTCACCCTAAAAGTGCTGACAGGTGAAATGAATAACGTTATCTCATTACATTGCCAACTGAACTGTCAAAGGGTCAGATATATTAATCAGCAAGTGAACAGTCAGTTCTTGCATAGCAGGGCTTGTGGAGTGTTCCTGGTATGCAGTGGTTACTAGCTACCAAAACAAGGACGCAACAGGGTCAGGCTCGATGATGTGGGTGGAGAGTGAAGGCTAGCACACTCTGCTGAAAAAGTTAATATGGCTATGATAGATAGCTATGATAGGCGTCAGAGCACACAGTGCGTCACAGTGTAGTATCTGGCCTTCAGTGTTCTTGTAGAAATACACAGAGGGTCTTGTAGGCTCTGTGGGTTAGATGGGGATGAGGTCTTGTGCTTTTCTGAGTCTGTGGGCCCCTCAAATGTAATTTTCCTTGGTCTATATTCCTTGGTCTTATAACCCTATAAGTAACCCAACGTCCATCCCATATTCTTTAGAGTGTAAATCTGGCTTCTATGCACTCTCCAGGCGCTCCTGGGGCTTGTAAATGATACTTATCTGATTCTGTTATTGTTTGATATTTGTATTAATAAATTCCTTTACAAAGAAGAAGACGGTGTCAGCAGAGATTCTTTACTTCAACTTGTTTGCATCATTGCTGCACAAGAGATACCACAACAGCTTGCTGCATATGGGGCTGTGTAGACACAGACCAGTCAGAGTGCTATTATGACCCCCGTTCACCTAAAATGGGCACGAAACCATCAGACCTGGACCATGGAGCAGTGTATTAAATGAATTACATTTTCATTTACATCATGTGGATGACTGTGTGTGTCACTTACTTGGGGAAGAGATGACACCAGGATGCACTATGGGAAGCAGAGGCAAGGTGATGCTCTGGGCAATGTTCTGCTGGGAAACCCTGGGTCCTGGCATTCATATGGATGTTTCTTGATATTTACCACCTACCTAAACATTATTGCACAGCAAGTACACCCCTTCATGGCAACAGCATTCCTTAATGGCAGTGGCCTCTTTCAGCAGGATAACATTATGCAACATGAAAAACAGGTATTACATTCAAGGCATTCATTTGTCTTCCAGATTTCCCAGATCTCAGTCTGAAGGAGCATCTGTGGAACATGCTCAGATCAGATCTATGAAGGCCACACCACGCAACTTATAGGACTTTATGGATCTGTTCCTAACGTCTTGGCATCTGATACCACAGCACACCTTCAGAGGGCTTGTAGAATCCATTCCTCAAAGGATCAGATCTGTTATAATGGCACAAGGGGGACCTGCACAATATTAGGCAGTTGGTTTTAATGATGTTATGGCTGATTGGTGTATATTTGATTGGTCAAGAACATTTTGATACATTTTGGCAGTAGTACAGGCTACAATGTAAAAGTTACATGCTAGGAGACACAGAAGAGTCTTCAAGACAGAGGACTGTGTGATTTCCAGTTTTCCTGTAACGTGACTAGCTGCAGTATTAAAAAAAACAAGAAATTTTAAAAATAGAGGTTAGTGAGGAAAAGGTGTTATAGTTGCTATAACATAAGTGATCAAAGAAACTAATACAACATTAAATGTAACTAAACTATATAGATTGTTAAAATGCACGAGACCATTGCTAAATGGAAAAAATTATAAATGTTTGGGAGCTTGCTGTGGTATAAGAGGATTCAAACACTTTAGGATGTGCTGTTCTAGACTAGACCTGATGAAACCAGAGTACACTGAGGAAACCCATACGGACAAAAGGAGAACACGCAAAAGTGAGTTCAGGATCAACACGTGAGGCACCACTGCACTGCTTCACACAAGCTTAATTAATTAAAATAGCTATAAATTATGAAAATATTGCTAAATGTCAGTTTGGCTGTCATTCCTATGCCTGAAGAATCCAGTCATTGGTTAACAAACACGTTGCACACATATTGTCACAACCCATGACCACCACCCAATACTGACAGCAGTTCTCTGAGTCAGTGCTCTGACACACACCCACTCATCCACCCATCTCAATCTCATACACGTGCTCTTCATTTCAGCACATGTATAGCTCACACCCCAAGCCCTCTTTCTAATAGCCACATGGGAAACCTGGGCTATTACAAGGTGTAAGTGTATATACAGTGTGTTGCCAAATTTCTGTTCAACTTTGCAGAAATATCTTCGCCATCATCTTTGACAGCCATTTTAATCTTATACAATATCCTTGGGGGTTTTGTGTCTTATATTCCAATCCTGCTCTAGATCAATGAAAACCTTTGAATGAGAGACTCACATGGCTTAACAAAGCTATGATGCAATCCTTCTAGAATCCTTTTAGCGACAGGGACATTCTGTGCGTATTTGTGCGTAAGTCTTATTTTAGAGACATGCTGTAGTAGGAAATGTAATATGTATACATTTATTATAGTCTAATAGCCAAGAACTGTCTAATATGTTTAGAAAAACACCCTCTCCCCCCAAATATTATAAGTATGAGATACCATATTATAGCAATGATAATATCAAATCAAAGCAGATATAATGTGACTCAGTTCTCATTCTCCATTACAATAAAAATGGGATGATTTGGGGAAAATTATTTGCCTGTAGTCTGTTATTCATAAGAAATTGTTAGTCATGCAGGGAGACAGTGGCAGCAATAAACAAGGTTGGAGTATTTTGAGTAGTTCTCTATTGTGTGTTAGTGCACAGGTCCATATTTGAGTGTTGCCATCAACTTGAGGTAAGATAGTTTTGTATAATTGCTGCTTTCTCTTCATTGTATAGGTCACTTTCAGAATGTTGTGTAGGTTTGTTCACAGCTCTAACGTTTACAAGTGCTGCATTCGCTTTTAAGTTGTAACATGTGATATACAGGGGTTGGACAATGAAACTGGAACACCTTTCATTTTAGTGTGGGAGGTTTCATGGCTAAATTGGTGGCCAATCTTCATTAATTGCAC
>JAOTRJ010000027.1:19141255-19151604 GCA_028564905.1 Leptodoras praelongus | reverse complement strand
GGTGACTACCTCTTGAAGCTCATTGAGAGAAAGCCAAGAGTGTGTAAAGCAGTAATCAGAGCAATGGGTGGCTATTTTGAAGAAAGTTTACTATCAGCAATGAAATCATCCTTTTATGAGAAACTGAATATTTTCTTTATCTATCTCTATTTCTACCATGGTAAACTGGAGTGGCTTAGCAATGTATAATAAGAATAATACACTGAGACTGATATAGATTGTGAGAGCTTGGCTGAAATATTTCTGGGTTAACCTGCACCCTAATATTCGGCTCTTTATCATAGCTGGATTATTTATCATCCATTACAAGAACATATAAAGAAGCTTCATTGATTATCTTGTTGGTTTGTGCAAGCACACAGAGAAGCATATAAGTCATCAGTACAAAACATGTGCAATGGAGAAACTTCAAATCTTTGACAGGAATGTGACATTCGGTATGTGGAGAAATAGACCCATCTGTCATATGATGCAAAAGAGATTCATAAGCTCAGGTGAACTCAGAGAAGTAGTGTGACTACATCATTAGACCTGGGATGATCAGAAATATGATGGAATGAATAAACTGGGAAGAATTCAGAAGCAGGATTGTTATTGCTCCCCGTATTCTTTTCATTCTATAAGAATAATCAACATCTCTTCTGAAGCTAAATCCCAGGAAAGCTGGTAGTCCAGATTTTTTTCCCCTGGAGTTTAAATCTTTCAGACAAATTTAGGATAGGTAGCAAATTGCTTTATATTTACTACACACGTATTACATAGAGTGTAATATAGGGACAATCTATGAATATTTAAAATGAACTATAAACTCAACAGAACAGCATTTCCTAGTAAGAATAAAAGCTAGAAAATGACATGCTGAAGTTAATAGGACATCTAATGTAAATGTTTTATATATGAGTACAGCCTTTGAGTAATTAAAGTAATTACTTTAATTGAATTAATTATGTATTAGATGAACTACTTGAGTATTTAATTGGATACTGTACTAATCTTATTTGGACAGCATTTCCATGCTTAAATGAATTTTATGTCTTAAAGGATTTTGGCTACTCTACCCTGGTTCTCAGGAATGCATCAGAAGCCAGTACAGTTCAGGCAGCAAATGTTATTTAGTTCTGACCCAAATTAGTCCTTAAAGACCCATTTCCCAAACGTAATGTGTTAGAAAACAGCAGCCCTGAAGCCGCAGCTTTAGAGGAATACAAGAATCAGTATGCACACTTAGCAGTTTACTGACATATAAAATGCATAGTGTTTCCAACAGAATTCAATTACCTTTCCCCAGTTTACGGTTTACGTGAAACACGGACAATAATCAAACCATAAAAAGGCAAAGCAGCTCTCATGCTTTCATCCCTCCTCCCCTCTGGGGCTGACTGGCAGCATCCTCTCCTCATCAGCACCTAATGAGGGAGGACGTTTTTCACTTCACCCTGTAATTGGCCCTGTGGAGAATTTTAATGAAATCACTCAGGGAAATAGGCTCTTAACTTGGTGAGTACCCGTGCCCCCTCCCTATCCTCCTTTCCTCCATCTGCGCTCTCTCTTTCCCTGCTCTCCAACCAGGATCAAGGTGCACCGCCTTTTACAAGTATGTCCCACTCGGAGGCCGTGCAATTAATCGCCATCATGTTTACTTCTGTGTGTCCATGCTGTAAATAACAGTGACAATTTGTATTACAGAGTTCATTCCATGCATGGTTAGCCTGTTTGATGACTCTTTGCTAATGCACCAAAGGCATATAATTGGGAAAGGGCCTGACATACCTGCAAAGAAATGGCTAAGTCAAGGGTTTTATTCCATGAAATAGTCCTTCCCATTAGAATCCCTTCACGTGAACCACTGAATCCCACACAGAATGTCGTTCAGTTTTCAGTTTCACTTTCTTCTAGCAGATTAGGCAGCTGAAACAGTGTAACTGACAGCACTGGACATTTCTAAAAATGATGCCTTGATGATGATTTGACAAAACGTATGAATCACGTAACTGACACTAAGAAGGACTTTTTTTTTAAACAACTCTTTTCATTGTTATGACAGTGGGTAGTTGAGGTAGTGATGTTAAGTGTGTGTGTGTGTGTGTGTGTGAGAGAGAGAGAGATCCATAATGTATGTGATTTTTTAGGTAAGAATTCTCCTCCCCTCCTCATCTATTACTCAATTGGCATCTGGATGAGAAGCAATGGCAGCGTGAGTGTGTGCATGTGTGTGTGTGTGTGTGTGTGTGATCAATTTCCTTGTTTAAACTAAATGCAATTTTCATTCTAGGAGTTTTACTTAGGCGACACGGTGGCTCGGTGGGTAGCACCGTCGCCTCAGAGCAAGAAAGTCCCGGGTTCGATCCCCGGGTGGGGCGGTCTGGGTCCTTTCTTTGTTGGAGTCTGCATGTTCTCCCTGTGTCCGCGTGGGTTTACTCTGGGTACTCCGGTTTCCTCCCACAATCCAAAAACATACACGTTAGGTTGATTGGTGTTTCTAAAGTGGCCCTAGTGTGTGAGTGTGTGCCCTACAATGGATTGGTGCCCTGTCTAGGGTTGTTCCTGCCTTGCGCCCTATGCTGCCGGATAGGCCCCGGCTCTCCCGTTACCCTGAAAAGGAATAAGCGGTTAAGAAAATGAATGAATGAATGAATGAATGAATGAAAGTTTTACTTATGGCCTGGAACAACTTGCAAAAAAAGGTTTCATGCTTCTGCAATGTGCAAATAATACAAATAATACAATAATACTTTATTTAAAACATGTATCAAAGATTTTCTCTTTCTTCAGGCAGAGGTTAATCAGGCATTTAAAAATCTCTGCATTAAAAACCATTTCCTGTAACATAATGTTAGGCACTTCATATATAGACATTTCCTTAGATGCTGTTTACTGGTATTCTGTTGGTTACTGGTATTATTTTTATTTCAAAATGGATTGTTTTTTTATATCAGAAGGCTCGACAGGATGCATCAGCATCATTGTACACCCTAGTTTGTGGGTCTTAAAAAAGACATCTTTCACTTCTTTTCAGTCCTCCAGGATTAGTGTTGTGTACCCTGGGTTGTTTCATTACACTGAATACAATGTTTAATTAAAAAAAATACTACCAAGGGTATAGAATAATTGTTTTCAACACCCTATAAAAAGATACTGGGAAATACAGGGCAGAATATAATGTGTTAAAGATAAATCAGTCCTTACATACTCATTAAAATTCAAATAATCTTACAATTACTGCAAATAATATACACTTTTTTTTTACAATAGCGACTGGTGCTCGAGACATTTTACACAAAACCTTACGTTGAGTCTCATTTAAAAATGATGTGCTGATTGAAACCTGCCTCTGCTTTATGGAACAGGTTCATTCACATTTGCATTTTACTTCTCATTCCTCAGTTTTTTTTAACCTTGGCCAGACATTACTCACTTCTTTCAGTCTATCAGTTAATGGCAGCAGACAGAAGTTACAGCATGACAAAATATCAAAAGAAAAGCTGGGACACTTTCTAAAAGTGCAATAAAAACTAAAGACTGTAATTTGTTAAATCAATAGAAATTGTATTTAACTGATAAATGTACAAAGAAAACATTTTCAGTGCTTTCACTGACAAACCAAATAGTATTTAAATACAATAGAATGTGAAACCTGCAACTTGGGACAGAGGCAAAATAGGACCTCGGTAATGCCAGTAACACTGTTAACTGTCATCAAGATTTAGTATAAAAGGAGCATCCGCCAAAGCCTTAGTCTTTGCAAGCAAGGATCAGCCATAACATTAAAACCACCTACTTATATCTACACTATTTGTCCATTTTTATCAGCTCCACTGACCATACAGGTGCACTTACAGGTAGATTTGCAGCTATGTAGTTTTGTTAGCCCCCTTTTATGCTTTTTCTTGAGTGGTCAGGACCCCCACAGGACCACCACAGAGCAGGTATTATTTGGGTGATGAATGATTGTCAGCAATGCAGTGTCAGGGTGATGTGGTGGTAGTGTGTTAGTGTGTGGTGTGCTAGTATGAATGGATCAGACACTGCAGTGCTGCTGATGTTTCTGAACACTGTGTAGTTGTTCCACTGTGTAGATGTAAAGTCAGATACCGTAACTCATCTGTTGCTGCACAGTTTGTGTTAGTCACCCTTTAGTCCTTCATCAGTGGTCACAGGATGCTACCCACAGGACACTGTTGGCTGGATATTTTTGGTTGGTGGACTATTGTCAGTCCGTACCAGCACAACACACCACCACCACATCAGTGTCACTGCAGTGCTCACATTGTGCTGAGCAGTACCTGCTCTGTGGTGGTCCTGTGGGGGTCCTGACCATTGAAACCAGCATAAAAGGGGGCTAACAAAACTGCATAGCTGCAAAACTACCTGTATGGCCAGTGGAGCTGATAAAATGGACAAAGAGTGCAGACACAAGGAGGTGGTTTTAATGTTGTGGCTGATCTGTGTATATCCTTGCTACTGTATTGTACACTTAATGTGTTCTACACAGAAACAAACTGAATTATCTTAAAGTAGGATGTATTGTATACACTATATGGTCAAACTTATGTGGATACCTGGCCATCACACCAATATATAGGCCCTCCCAAAAATGTTGGCACAAACTTGGTAGCACACAATCGTACAGGATTCTGTATATGCCTTAGTTTAAGATTGTCCTCCACTGGAGTGAAAGGGCCCAAACCTGTTCTAGTATTATGACGCACAAAATAAGATCCATAAAGTCATAGTTAGCCAAGGTTGATGTGGAAAAACATGAGAGGCCTGCGCAGAGTCCTGATTTAATAACAATAAGAATACTACTACTACTACTACTACTACTACTACTACTACTAATAATAATAATAATAAATTTTAGATAAAGCACCTTTCTCGACACTCTCTCATTTAAACTCTCATTGAACACCTTTGTATTGAATCGTAATGCCCAGGCCTTGTCTCCCAACTTCACTAAGTGAAGTCCTTGTGGCTGAACTGGAACAAATATTGCAGCAAGTGGGAGGCTTTCACCAAAGCACTAATGTTATTAGCGTCAAATCACGTACCCCCAATAAACAGTGTTTCAGGATGCTATGATGGCATTAATGCCCGTCTCAGTGATGAGTGCCTAGGGCTGAAAAATACTAACTCTTACCTAATATTCTTACGTCATGTTGTATTTTAGTCTTTTCAGTTCTGCTCTGATAAACCTCCAAAATACCATATGCAAGCCACTGACAGCACTACTACACATACTCTGCGTTCAAACAGCTCACATAGCGCAAAGAATGTGTTATAGAGTTTTCAAGTCACCAGACCAGAAAGAGACAGTGGCTGTTTTTGCGCATGGCTTGCTGTGTCAGCCCAGAGGCAGAGGCATGGTGTTGGGCAGCCAGGTCACTGCAAAAGGTCATCCAATCTGCATAATTTCATATTAATGTTAATGTGGGGTATGATTGGACTGTGCCTGCTGGGCAGCCAAGCGAGAAAATTTCTTATTTCATGCTCTCCTAAATGAATTCTTTTCCCAGGGCTTGCATGGTGTCTGTGTGTGTGTGTGTGTGTCTGTGTGTCTGTGTGTGTTTGTGTGAAAGAGAAATAATGTAGATAATGCTTATCTCTTTGGATATCAACACTCATTATCTTTGCATTATTGTCAACATGTAGCCACATATGGGTCAGAATGAGGAAATAATTCTATACTTAAAATTGCTTCTCATGCCATCATTTTTCTCGAAGTAATTTAAGAAGTATTAGAGGTCAGCTAAACGACTTCAGGACTGAACATTTTGCCCCCTCCTTTTTTATCATGCCCCCCCCAACACTCTTTTTAGTTGAACTTAATAATGCATAACATTATTGGTACATACATTACTGGTACATACACTGATCAGCCATAACATAACATTAAAACCACCTGCCTAATAGGTATAGGTCCCCTTGTGCCAAAGGTCCAAGGTGTGAGTTGGGGCCTCCATGGATCTGACTTGTTTATCCAGCACATCCCACAGATTCTTGTTAGGATTGTGATCTTGGAATTTAGAGGCCAAATCAACACTTTGAACTTTTTGTCATGTTACTCCTAAACAGTATTTCAATGTGGCCACTGCCATAAGGGAATACCGGGACTATGAAGGGGTGTACTCGTTCTGCAGAAATGCTTAGGTAGGTGGTATGTGTCAAAGAAAAAATATACATGAATGCCAGCACTCATGCAAGTTTTCCCAGTAGAACATTGCCCAGAGCATCACACTGCCTCCGATGGCTTGCCATCTTCCCATAGTGCTTCCTGGTACCATCTTTTCCCCAGGTCAGTGATGCACACACACCCAGCCATCCACACCATCTAAAAGAAATAAGACTCATCAAAGCATCGAAGTATCGAAGCATTTGTTTTTTGTATGATGAGAGTTGATATATAATTAAATTTTTTTTTTTTTTAAATGCCACTGGTCTGCAATTGTGTTCTGAGTCACTCGTCATAGATAAGATAGGTAAAACCAAGTCCACATTAGTTGTACCACAACAGTGATAGTGTTGGTTTGTGTTTGAAAGAGAAATCAAGCTTGTGGGACAAAGAAAGGTCATTAATATGAACATAAACAATGCATTTACAGCACTTCATCCTTTTATTTATTCATCCTTCGCAACCCCTGGCCAGAATAACTGTGGTTTTTATTAGGATATTATTTTATTTTTGCTTTGGGAAAAAACAAAACTAAAACTAAAGACTAGAAAGAAAATAAGAGAGAATGAAAGAAAGAAAGAAAGAAAGAAAGAAAGTTTTTGTATTCTCATTAGGCCCTACATACTTTGGGCTTTGGCATTGTGCTTAATTTTGGTACTATTAAAACACAGTTGCTTTAAAAGGTAGAATGCTGGTGAGTCAGGGGTTCACTAGAGTGCATCCACTTGCTTTCTAACATTCATATAGGCTGCTCTGTCAGAAGCAGATTAAATGTAATTGAATGTGTGATATGACAGGGCAGTGAGAAAGTGAAGATATTCTAAATATTTTACTTAGTAAAATAATAAATGGCACATAGGTGTTGAATTTAACTACATCATATTTCAAGTTAAATGCACACTTCCTGTGCAGTCTTAAAGCACCTGGTACTGATACATTTACCATGTTCTCTGGTGTTCAGCTCCTGAGCAGTCCTATTTCTGCAGGTGACTTTAACCTAAAGCTATCCATCGACTAGTGCTACTGTGTCACTTTCAGTTTCATGTGAACACACGTGAAATAAAGCAATCGATTTACAGACCTGCTGACAACACGTAACACATTCACATGAGTAGTTTTCATGTTGAATGCATGATTTCAATGTGGGGAAATAAACAATTTTCCAGACTTTCTTCATGCTCATTGGCTTTCTAAACATGAATCATGTTGTTCTTACAGGCCTGCTTCACAGCCCGGCTGTCCTAACCAATGTGAAAGCATATAACTCAGAGATCTCTTTGATTGATTCATCCTTACAGGGACTAATTGACTTTTTCTTTGGCCATTCAGCACTTGTAACCCTGCTGTCTGCTTGAGGGCTGATCAAGGCAATGACAGATGCTAGGTCTGGGTTCTGATTTGAAGCCATTCTATTAATTTTCTCATTTAAATAATTTGTATTGGATGTCTACTGTAATTGCGTGGATTGTGGCAATAAAAACCTGTGTTTTCTTTCAGTTCATGTTGGTTAACGGCTCCTACAGTGCCTATTGTTACACAACATTTTGAATCTGCCAAATATGATTTTCTTAATATCACAAGTCCAACAAAAGTTAAAGTGAGTTGCAGCCATCTCTTTCTCTCTCTCTCTCTCTCTCTCTCTCTCTCTTGCTTGCCCAGTCATACACCCAAGTTCATTTTATCATTACATCAGGAAAGTGATTTGATTTTGAGTTGAATTAAAGAAGGGTTAAATAACTGTTCATTCTATCCTGCTCCTGGCCCCAGTGGGAGTGTGTGGGAAAGTGTGAGCCTGTCTACTCCTCCGCGATTCTCTCTTGGCTGATCAGAGGAAGAAAAATCAATCTCAGTCAGAGAAAACCATGTCAAAGTTGACACGCTAGCTAACATCAATGTAATACATCATGATTATATGCTGGGATAAATTATTTTACCATTTCATGGTTGAAACCGTTTTAATACTATAGAAACTATATCAGAAATTATATCAAATGTAAATATAGGTGCATACAATTTCTGTAGTACTAATATTTACTTTCACTGGAACTCAGGGGCCCAAACCTGTTCCAGCATGACAATGCCCCTGTGCTCCATAAAGACATGGTTTACCAAGGTTGAGGTGGGAGAAATTAAGTGGTCTGCAGACCCTGATATCAACCCCTCTGAACACCTTTGGGATGAAGTGAGACACTGACTGCATGCCCAACATCAGTGCCTGACCTCAGTAGCACCCAACCTAATGCTCTTGTGGCTAAACAAACAAAACTTCCCACAGCCAAAATCTAATGGAAAGCTTCCTCAGAAGTGTGGAGATTATATTGTGGAGTCTGGAGATTATAAAAACAAAATCTGGAATGTTCAACATACACAGTTGAGACTGTTTAGGTATCTACATACAGTACTTTTTGATATATGATATACAATAGAATTTCAAAAATAAGTCACAATAGCTGGTATATTACAAGGCATTTTAAGAAAATTGTAAATATTTTTAGTGCTGTCCCATAGGTAACTATGCAGGGTACTATGCGTGAATGAATGAGTAATTCTTCAACACTTCAAGTTACAATTAACTACTAGTTAATTTCTCTACCTAAGTTTGGAGTACTTCCTTATTAATTAAGCAGCCATTACTGACTCTTAAGAATTTAAGTTCCTGCAGAACTACTAGCTACTGATTACTGACTGCATCGACTTTAAGTCTCAATTGTCAAGCCGCCTCCTATTTAGCCAGTGAATTGTGCTTGAACTTTTCCACAAATCACATGCTCCTTGTGGAAAAAACAGGTCCAGTATGGTCATTTTTAGCATTTAGATTCTGTAGCAGATCAGAGGTACAACACTGTACAACCTTGTAGTAACTCTGCACACCATGCAAACAGCAAATATTGCTTAATTAAAAAAAAAAGTTAGCCTATATAGCCTATTCATTTTCTACTTTGTGGGATTTAACTTTAGAAATTCTAACAGCCTGACTAATTGTAATTTTTAAAAAAATGAGTAAACATCTCTATGCAAGCGAAGTAGTCTTGTTAAACAACTCTTTCACCCACCAACCCTGTGAAGAAGAAACTTGTGCAATTACATTTCATGAAACTGATCTTCCAGCCTGAGATAAGTATAGATCATGGTGCTCTGCAGGTGTTCAGTCTTCACAGCAGCACTGTGACATGCTGATCGAGGCAGTGGCACAGACTGTGAAGCCTTCAGTAATGAGAAGACACGTAGGGACCAGGAACTGCAGAGGGCTGAGCACTAATAAGACTAGCTACAAAAGTGGTACTACTGTTACCTCAGGAGCTCTGCCTTCAAAGCTGACAGGAGATTGGTAGACAGCTGTGTCCAACACTAACTGTCTCTGCTGCTACTTTGTAGTCTTGTTCAAAGACCATTCTCACACACAGCACTGAACCTTCATTAGTAGCTGCCCACTGTTCCTGATTGGGAATAATCACAAATCCTTGAAAAAAAAAAGCTGAATTATGTTATGCTCATTATATGTTCATAGAGTAATGACTCATAACTTTGGTGCTAAATGCTCCGGAGAACGATCATACCGGACACCCACACTTATCCTCACATGGCCAGCAGCAGCGAATGTGTGTGGGCGCAACACATACAGTCAAATTCACACTGTTTCTTCACCACATGTAGTAGATATTAGAATGCAGGTATTTCAGAAAACAACCAAGAAAATGGTACAATTTATCTTCAAGTAAAGCAATGACAATTAACGTTCTTACTCATGCCTCAATATCATTCATTCTTTATTCACACTCAGTGATGGAGATGGAGTGACTGAGATCAATACCGTACTATAGATCATTATATAATACTAGCAAAATAAGTATGACCATGTACGGATATGCAAAACCACTTTACTTAAGCCTTATGTCAGTCTCATGAAGACTACAGGATAACTGCATCAGCCCATTATGACAACCTACATAAACATTTATAAAGACATATAACATCAGGTGTCAACTGCCTAACTGTCTAATGGTCATTTTGCTGTCAGGTTGACATAACATAAGGGTGTGTTATGACATCTATAACACAACCTTATGTCAACTTTATGAATATTACAGAATACCTTCATGTTCATTCATTCATTCATTCATCTTCTTGGCCGCTTATTCCTTTTCAGGGTCACGGGGAAGCCGGTGCCTAGCCGGCCACA
>JAOTRJ010000027.1:19052053-19063488 GCA_028564905.1 Leptodoras praelongus | reverse complement strand
GTTTTGGGGGGGGGTTTTGGGTGGGGGGGGGGGTGGTGCTCCTGACATCAAATGGACTATGTCAGTGTGTCTTATTTAAAAGCTCTCAAATATGGTCCCTAAGGGCAGATTTGAGAGCACTCAAAAGCTTTGCCCTTGGCTACAATCAGAAAGCACTCATGCTGTAACACAGCAAGGCAGACAAAATGCATACGAATATAATGTAGGCCATCAGGGTTTTAAGTAGCTGGATGATTTTAAGGGCATACACCATATGTTCACTAGTAGAAATGTCAGTAATATTCGTCAGTGACTATGACAGATGTTTCATCTGCGATTCATGATAATGTCTTTAATTTGAGAGTATTAAAGGCTATATTTTGTCTGTGAACTAAATGATACAACAGGTTTTTAATCACATACGTACATATTGAACTACTTTTATATGAATGCTGTCCAGTGCAGAAAATTATATTTATGATATTTGAACATCTTTAAAAAAAATATATTCAACACACAGTAAAACCCATTAAATTTAAACATTCAGTAGGAGGATACAGTGAAGTTTCTGGAACATTCAGATAAGGATTTTAATTTTGCGAGCCAGTGCACTTTGTCTGGGCCACTAACAGCTAATGGAGTAAATAATTATAGAGTTAGCTTACGATAAATCTGATGAGGATTCTTCTCTAAGCTAAAAGAGGCAGTCTATTTTGCCATAATTATATGAACTCCAGCTTAATGTTAATGGGCTGAGTTTTTTTTTTTTTTTTAAATAGTGCCGTGTGTCTCATGGAGTCTGACTATCTCCCTGGAAAAACATATCATTACCGCAGATACATATTAGCCTGTTATAATTTTGACTTAGATTAGTCTTCATGAACTTTACCCTCAAAAGGCATTATGTTGGACACACATATATTAATATGGGAATTGGGATATGTGCTCATTGCATTGTAATGGCTGCAGATCTGAGGATTAATAAGGCAGAATTGTACAATCAAGTTGCATTTTATTTTCCCAGTAGAGGAAAAGCATATTCTGGAATGAATCTTTGCATAATCATGATTGAGCAATACTAGTATAACTCTATGGGTGTATTAGTGTTGTCATATTTCATTTCTCATAATGACAGAACAACTCAAGAGAGTTAATGGCACTCCGACTTCATTATGAGCGCCTACAGTTAAGATATGCAGCCTCATCCCAATTCCCATTAGCACATGAGTGTAGAATACATGAGCAATAATAACAGCTTTAAAAGGAAGCCATTTGGTCTGGCAACTCTGTATGATTCTCACATTTAATTGCCCCAGCTTAATTTGTGTACAATACACCATGCCAGTTTACCTGTGTCAGTAAAGCTCTGTGGTGTCATACAGTGTATTTTGGCATAGAAAATCTATGGAAGTATCAGCGAGAGTAACATATCTCTCCTGAGTAAGTAGCAACATAAAAAAAATTGTGGGTTTTTCTTTGTTTGGGTGGCTGGTTGGTTTTAATTTCAAAAGTATTCCCATTTCCAAATGCTTAGTAATAAAGTTGTATTTAAACATTTCCCAACAAAATTATTTCACCAAGGTCCTTCACTGTACAAGTTACCAAAACTGAAGATCATGTGTTTTCTCCCCCATCCTCATTTGCCTAGATTGGGTTATCCCATTCCCGCTGTAGCCTGTGATTTTTGTTCTTGTCTGACAAGAATAGACTCATGTAATCTTCTTCTATTGCAGCCTGTCTGCCTCAAGGATATCCACCTTTGTGCATTAAGAGATGCAGTTCTGCTCACCACAACTGTAAAGAGTAGCTATCTAAGTTACAGTAGACCTCTTTTCAGCTTGCACCAGTCTGGCCATACTCCTCGGACCTCTCTCATCAACAAGGCCACCTGCAGAACTGCTACTCACTAGGTGTTTTTTTTATATAGTAAAAAAAAAGGATAATATCTGACATCATATCCTTTATTTGGCAGCAGATCCTTTAAGATCTGTAAGATGCTTCCTTGAGATCTGAGGAATTTGGAGGCCAAGTCGATACTTTGAACACTTTGTCATGTCCCACAAACCATTCCTGAACAGTTCTTACAGTGTAACAGGGCACATTATCCTGATGAAAGGGATACATTAGGGAATACTGTTGCTATGCAGGGGTCTGCACCCATATTGAGGTAGGTAGTATATGTCAAAGTAACCTCCAGATGAATTCCAGGACCCAAGATTTTCAGCAAAACATTACCAAGAGCATCACAATGCCTTCGCCAGCTTACCCTTTTTCAATAGTGCATCCTCTTCTCCAAGTAAGTGACGAACACACACCTGGCTGTCTACATGATATAAAAAAAAAAACTATTTTACAACATGATTCTACAGACTAGGCCACCTTCTTCTATTGCTCTATGATCCAGTTCTGATGCTCACATGCTCTTTGGCCTGACTGAACTAAGGCTCTGCAGCTCCATATGCAGCAAGCTGCAAGGCAGTGTGTGTTCTGACACCTTTCGATCATAGCCAGCATTAACATTTTCTGCAATTTGTGCTACACTATCTCTTCTATGGGATCAGACCAGACAGGGTAATGTTCAACTCCCCACACATATCAATAACCATGGTGGCCCATGTCCCTGTCCCTGGCTAACTGGTTGTCCTTCCTTGGTTCACCATTGGTAGGAATCAACCAGTGCATACTGGGAACACCTCACAAGACCTGTTGTTGTAGAGATGCTCTGACCCATCATGTAGCCATTAAAATTTTCCTCTTGTCGAGTGCTGACTTGGTGCCTAATATATCCCAACCCATGTCAGGTGCCATCCGTGCTGATCAGTTTAGATTAACTGATTAATAATGAATTTAAAAGTAGACCATGTGTATTTTACACTTGTTCACTGTGTGTACAGCAATTTTTATTTGACATCAGTCCTTAAATGGGGAAGAGATTGATAGTTGAGACAACGCCAAGTAGACGATTTAAAATTTAGGCAGGGAATTGCAAGTTGCAACTTCATCTGGAATGTAGCATTATATCAAAATGTACTAGTCCGTGTTTGACTGTTTACTTCACATTAAAGCAGAATCATTTCATCATCCAGCTGAGGTTTTGCGATTGCCACAGTTCCTGACTGCACAGCTGAAAATATTATAATGGCCTCACTTAAACTAGAAAGTGGAAATTCCTGTTTTCCGGTCTCCCTTAGGCTACCTGTTCTGGATAATTAAATTATATACCGTGATATTTTAAAATGGAAAATAACAATCAGAGAAAAATCAATATAGCCAAAACTACCATGCAACATAAGAAAAGTACACAAAAGGCCACTTCAGTGAACTAAAGAGAACCTCCAGATCTTTCACACTTGCATTTTGACACACTTGTGGGTGAAGATGGCAGGATGCAATTTGGAAATGGAGTAGGCTCAAAATACCATTTCTGCCTGCAGCCTCTCCAAGGGTGTTTATCAGAGTACCCACTGTTTAAGTGACGCAAAACAGTGACAGCGGGATCGGTCCTCATTGCTTTTCTCCTCCCTCCATAATTCTTCCCACAGGAAGACCACAGAGACAATGAATCTTTGTGTAAACCTGCAGTACAAACAAAGTATTTAAACCACCCTTTATGCTATCTCTATATTCCATGAACCAAATGAAAATCATGGGAATTGGCAAGTGCCTAAACAAAAAATTATTGTATGGGGATTTTCACTTGGGGTTCTCAATTCCATTTAAAGGTGTAAAAAAAAGTGCAGTTGAAAGAAAGTTCATTAAAGAAGCATCTGCTGGTAAAGTGTTCTTTAGAAAATAATACTTGTGTATATAATACTTAATATATAAAAAAATGCAATAATGCAAAATCCTTACCCAAATGAGAGCCTCTCCGCCTCCTGAAGTTTGGTAACCAAAGAATTGTGTTATTTAGTACAGTGCCTTCCAAAAGTAGTGTTGAGTTATACTGTGGTTACTAACCACAACCTCTCCTGGTCCAGATCCTGATTTTAGTAATGAGTGCGTGGGTAACACGTCCACAGTAATCCTGAGCAAACATCTTCAAACTTTACCACACCCTCCTGAAAAATATTTATAACCAACAAAATTCAATAGTAGCCAAATTCACACGAGAGGTCTTAAGCCTGTGTGCCACTCATAGGCTGAACTGAAGCACTTTGCTGTCTCATTTAGTCAGAGCAGTGTTCACATTGTGAGTGTATGTTTAGAAAAAGCACTCGGGAGTGTCTGTCTTGCTTGAGAGTTGACTCTGAAAACTACAAACACAATCTCCAGAAAATATGGGGCAAAATTTCTAAAACTGCAATAAAAACTAAAAAATTTAATGTTAATTCACTTGAAACTTTAGTCAACAGACAAAGAAAAACACTGAGAAATTCAATTCATTCATTCATTCAATTCAATTCAATTTTATTGTCACATCACAACAGTACAACGGCACAAGTGAGTGAAAAACTTATGTACAGAAACAACATATACACATAAAGAAAAGAAAGAAAAGTGCAGGGTGCAATGAGAACATATGGGATCATATGGGATGGCAGTGGGGGTGGATTGGGCAGAACACTGTACTACTAATACATTCATTCTACTACTAATTCAGTCATTCATTCATTTTCTTGACCGTTTATTCCTTTTCAGGGTCACCGGAGAGCCGGTGCCTAGCCGGCAGCATAGGGCGCAAGGCAGGAACAACCCTAGACAGGGCGCCAATCCACGGAGCCACTGTGTTGCCCCAGAAATTAAATTCTATTTGTTAAATAAACAATTTTAGAAACTGATGACTGCAACATAGTAAAACAAAGTTTTAAAAGTTTATAAAAGTATCACTGGAAGGTTCCACAATTAACAGTTTAACTGATAACAGGTGAGCTCATCAAGACGTGAGATCAGCAAGGATGGGCCGTCGTTTAACACTTTGTGAGAGAACTGTCATGAAGAACAATGTTCAAGTACAGTGTTTCTCAGTGCAAAAAATTGTATTTAAGTCTTTCACCATTTACAGGTCATAATATCATGAAAGGATTCAGGGAGTCAGGGGAAATCTTGATGTGAGAAATCCAACGATGGAAACTGCTGCTGAATGTGTATGACCACTGAGCCCTCAGGTGATATGGTTTGAGAAACTGTGATAGACATAGCCACATGTCTAGGAAGCCATATATACATTTTGTATATGAGTTCTCTGGGCCTGAAGTCATCTGAGATGGAGCTAAAGACAGTGGAAAAGTGCCCTTTGGTCAGATGATTCCACGTTTCACGTTTCTTGTTTTTTTTTTAAAACAATGTGTCAAAGATGAAAAGGGGGGGGGTGCATGAGTGTCCATGGCATGGGTGATCTGCATATATACTGTACGTGAAGTTACCATTGATGCAGAGGCTTATATTGATATTTTGGATGTCGGCTGCCATAAAGATAACATCTTTTCCAAGGACCCCATGTCCATTTCAGCAGGACAATGCCAGGCCTCGTTCTGCACATGTTACAGCAGTGTGGCTTCATAGGCCTGCAGTCCAGATCTGTCTCCTACTGAAAATGTATGGATCATCATGAAGAGGAGAATCAGAGAACAGTGATCACAGACGTTGTATAAAACAAGAATGGGCAAAAAATCCACTCGCAAAATGATCTTCAATTCCCAAATGATTACAAATTATAAAAGAAAAAGTGATGTGACCCATTGGTAAATATGCCTCTGTCCCAGCTTTGAGTGTTTTGCAGGCATCAATTTCTAAATTTGTTTATATTCAACAAATAGTTGTCAATGATTGCAAAAACCTTTTTGTTCTTCTTGTCCTTGTCCTTTTATTTGTTAAATAAACTTCTTTTTATTGCATTTTAAGAAAAAAGTTTCCCCACTTTTCTAGAAATGTCGTTTGTAAAAGAAAAAAGCACAGTAAAACAGCATCCACTTGCTCTCCTTTGTGAGAAGTATACTTTAAAAAAGCTCAAACCTCATACAAATTTGAGGATCCAAAAGCTGATCAGAGAATAAAAAATATTTATATAACATTAATTAAGGGACATGAAATGTTTTTTTTGTTTTTTTTTTAATCCGCTATATGTCAACAATTACTTTTGTACAACTTTGCAACCTTATAAATGGTGCAACACAAAAACAAAACATGAAATATAAAATACATTTGTAATATAATAATATAATAAAACAATGTGCTCTTCTTTTTGTTCCTGGATGTGTTAAAATGGGTAAATGTGCAGTGCACATGCTGTAAATTATTTTACTCAAAAACAAAACGGTATGTCATATTTACTATTTATTTTTCTTGCCATGGTATTTTACCTGAATGTTGCTTCTTTCTAGAAAGATGATGTTACAGCAGGAACTGAGCGGCTGGACCCAAGTGCAGATTTAGGCTGAAAGGTTACCCCTCAGCCCCGCCGACAGAGGGAGAAATAAGGGGAAATAAAAGGAACAGGGTTCAAATAAATATATTTATTTATTGGGGGAATAAATATATAAAAAACTTAACCCCGGGAAAATAATGGGGCAGAATAAAAAGGAAATATGTTTGTGTATTTATCTTTTATACTTTCAAAAACTTTGAGGGCCGGGAATCAAACCCGTCTCCTCAGCATGCAGAGGCTATGAATTACCACTGAGCTAAACAGACACTTCAAAAGCCACGAGGAGAAATAAGCTCAAAAGTAAAAGCCGACCTCACGGTCTCAAACAAGAGCACTTTTCATGAATGAAGTTTGGGGGGAAAGGTGAAGGTGGAGAGCATCGTGGAGAGAAACTGAAACAACATTGCAGCGTTTAGGATAGGAGAATGTCCCTGCTGTATTACCTCAGACCATAGTCCTACCCTGTAGTTTCCTCTCTACAAAAAGGAGACCAATTACCTCACACCGTAGCGCTACATATGGGGAAAATGATCAAAAGGAGCGACAAGAGCACCAGGCCAAAGGGCTCTTTAAATAAGCCGAGGCTCTGATGTCTCTCGTTGTGCTAAATTACCCTGGGGTTTGCTGGGAGATGGAGTTCTCCTGTCAGGACAACTACTCTGCCATGGTCCCTAGTGTCAGTCCGCGGCACAGCATGACCCCTTACAGAAGAAAGATTCTCTGATAGTAGAATAATACAATTAACACAACTTGAAAATTGTTGGAACTTGCGAAATAACTGTAGAACTTGGTAAATAAGTCTATTGATTTTAGGAAAAATGTTCAAGAACACTGATAAGTGTTCTTGAAACTCATAAGATATTTCATATAAAATTCACCAAAAAAGAATGACAGTTGAATTTTATTTGATTTTATATAAATTTATATGTATGAAAATGAACCATGGGATGAACTATAACCTTTAGATCTTTTTATATCATTATTATGACTTTGTAAAGTGTAAGATTTTAGCATATGTAGGAGCTTTTTTTACATTCAGGCTCTTAGCTATATCGTCAAATGCTGTAATTACAGAATGACCTATCCACGATCATATTTGTTATATTTTTAGCTTGATGTTGGTGAATAGTTTCTACCAAAATAACAATCTGTGTAACTGAAGATAGTGTGTAAGTGGAGTATTTTTTCTGACAATGCTTGTGTGGGAGCGGGGGGCATGGTTGAGCACCGGTTTGTGAATAGAGGGTGGATACTGGAGTTCCCGGATCTCTGGCAGGCGATCATGCAGTGTATCAGCTGCATCAAATCAGCAGCACTTCAACATGTTTACCTACAGCGAGCTCTTTTTTTTTTCTTACCCATTTTCAAAACACAATGAATATAGTCACACAAGTATTGTGTCCTGGATGTGTAAAATAGAAAGTTTGCCAAGTCTCTTAAGGTGAGCTTCACTAAATGTATGACTCAGAGACTGAGTAAGAATGTATGACAAAGTCTGGGTACAAATTACAGTGATAAAAATTACTATTATTTTAACACTTTATTCGGCTCTTCTTTCAGTCACTCTTCAGCAATTTTTACTTCCATCTGTAGTATAGATTATTCAGAAGCTAGCAGGCTGTGCATTTGATGAGCATTATGAGCATGACCGATATGCCTGATTCTGCAAAAGACCCTGGAGTTAAGAAGCAATCAAAGACACAGATGGCACTATTGTCTCTGGATTTGTAATCTACATGCAGAACAGAACGTTTAGTTTAAATTCTCAGAATCACCCTCCTTAGAGCAGAGTCGAGCAGTATAGCCTTTGTTTAAAGCACAAAAACACAGCATTAGATCTCTTCTACACCCCATTTATTCTATACACTGCATGCTTAGTAGTAATGTCCATTATCAGTGTAGACTGGACAGACTTGAAATGGGATAAATCACTGGAAGCACTAACAGGACATTAAGAAGTAGCGAGCACTTAAAGATTTAACGTGTCTGTAACATGGGTAACATGGGGAGGGGGGTAAGAATTGATACTTCCAAGATGAAAATCTCTTCTGGTGAAAAAAAGCTTTTATTAGTGAAGCAGGTATAGAAATCACATCTATTAACCTGGAAATGCTTCACACCTTTGACTAAGCATTTCATTCATTCATTCATTCATTCATTCATTCATTCCCCTTTTGCATTTCCTCATTGGGGTTATGGGTGCATCAGACTAAATTCACTCTTTTCCATCCCCAGCTATGTTTCACCTCCTTTTGCTGATCTCTGGATATTCCCAAGCCAAATGTGAGATATAATCTGTATAGTAGGTTCTGGGTCTGCCTTGGGACTTCTGTCCACTAGTATGTCACTGATACAGCTCTAATGTTTGCTGACCAGGAGGCATCATTGTAAGCTGTCCGCACCATTTCAGTTGGCTCTATGCGGTTGGGAAGCGCAGCAGATCTTCTCTTAGTCCCTCCCAGAGCGCCAAGCTCCTCACCATGTCACAGATAAACCCAACAACCCTACAGAGGAACCTCATTTCTGCCACTTGTACTCATAACCTTGTTCTTTGCTTTTCATTACCTTATTTTCAGCTCTTGGCCAGAGGTGAGAAAAAAGGCATAGATCCACTAAACAGAAATGTAGCTCCTGCTTCGCCACAGACCTGATCTGATCAAGCTTTTGCATCACTCATGAATAAGAGTGCAAGATTTAAACTCCTCCACCACGGTAAGGTCTCTCCTTTTGCTTCAAAGAAATATCACACTCTTTTCCATGAGAAAACCATAACCAACCAGATACTCCAAGAAGGCCTTGACTGTTTTGTTCACTGTTTTATACCCTGGACAGACCCTGCATTGTTTCTCCTGAACTAGTTATATGGGTAAAGCCAATGTTTTGGCTCAGACACAATGAAATGGCTGGAATAATCAGCTAATAATGTTTGGTTGGCAGAATGCTTTATAAATGTTTTTGCTTTGATTAAAACATCTGTTTATATAATGTTTGTAAAAGTCCCTACAATTTTGGTCTGTGTAATGTTTACATTTGTCTAACCAGGACTTTTGATTGCGTAACTTTCTAACAACATTGTGAATCAATGGGATTAGTGGTAGTTCAGTGGTTAAGACATTGGACTACTGAACAGGTCATGAGTTCAAATCCCAGCACCACCAAATTGCCACTGTTGAGCACGACCCTTAACCCTAAACTGCCCAGTTGTATAAATGCTATAAATATAAGGATATGGCTGTTTGCCAAATGCAATAAAAAACATTATTACAGCAGATATTAAACAGATGTTCAATCAATGTCAAAGCATTACAGGCCTGGATGGAAAAATATGGAGAAATGAAAATTCTTCATCAATCAGAAGTGGAAGCATCCAACCAGAATGTATGCAAGTAAAAGAAAAAGAATGTGTAAACTACATTTTATTAGGACCTTTTATTTATTTTATCTATTTTTTATTTGATGATATAATAGACTTAGAGTCCAGATGTCTCATACGGCTCATTGCAGTTCATTTGTGGAGTAGCACGACATAACGCGACATGTTCAAAGCAAAATTCTAGCATTTTACTAGCCAATATCTTGTGAAGTAAAGGCACAAATGTCAAAAATGTCAAACCCCTGTCGTTATCACATTCTTTAAACAAATACCAAATTTTGCGAAATTTCATTCAAAGAGGGCACCGCAAATGAGACCCTTCAATATCTCACAAATTGCTCAAGCTATCATTTTGATTATAGCATTTCACTAGCACAATATCTTGTGATGTAAAAGCCCAATGAAATTCCACACACTGCATCACTGACCAATTCTTTAGATATACACCACATTTTATGAAATTTTGTCAATAGGGTCACTGCATCTGACACATTTCATTTCAATTCATTCTTTCTCTTCCTCTCACTTTACACCTTGGTCATATTACGCAACACTATGCGGCATGTCTGGTTTACAGGATATTCTACTTCGGATGAATTTATTAGCAAACAAACTTGAATGATAGAACTTCAATATACAGAAGCAATATATTTGGGCAAATATGCCATTGTTGACATAGTGGTTCATAACATGATGGCCTCAAAGTGAGAGAAAGAGCAAGGATGAAATAAAATAACCATACCAAATGGCAATGCTGCTGCTTAAACAGTTCGTGTGATATTGAAATGTGCCAGGTGCAATGCCTGCTATGAATGAAATTTCATGAAATTTGGCATGCATCTAAAGAATGTGGTAGTGATTCAGGATGTGAAAACACACCACAAGTATTACCTTGTGAATTGCTAGATTTTTTTACTATGACTATTATTGACTAGGTGGTGCCACTCACAGATGAATCCTAAGGAACTAGGGTAATTCATCTCATCTTAATCTAGCTGTGGGGGCCATAATAACCAAGGTTTTTCAATTGCTGGACTCTGGCTTACCTACTTGCTGCATAGCTATTGGGTTAGCTATTGTAATGAATGCTAGGTTAACCTGGCATTAAAAAAGAAATGCAGTAAAATATGACCAGTTAATGTTGGCAAATTAGCCAACTTCATGCCTTCAAAAAGAGACACCTCATTTTATATGAGCCATTTTTTACTTCAGCAAATTGAAAAACACTGCAGTAGGGCCAGGGTGCTCATCCTCAAGTTCAACACTACAGTGATTCAGATACATCACTACTCTATAGCATTTACTAACTGCACGAGAAGATGACCACAGAAGTCCAAATAATAGCCATGAATTTGCATAATTCTTGACAGGCCTTTCTAAATTCAAGAATTAGATAGATAGGCTGCTTTAAATTTCAATGTAAATAAAATGCAAGAGAAGCCATTTTATTGATAGAATGTATATAGTGTTCAGCCATTGGCTGGATGGAGAAGAAGACACCTTTGGGGTTTGTAATGAATCCATTAGAGGTTATAAAAAAATTAAAAAGAGGGAAAAAGAGTCCTGGGTTCGATCCCCAGGTGGGGCGGTCTGCATCCTATCTGTGTGGAGACTGCATTTTCTCCCTGTGTTCGCGTGAGTTTACTCCGGTTTCCTCCCACAGTCCAAAGACATGCACGTTAGGTTGATTGGCATCTCTAAAGTGGCCCTTGTGTGTGT
>JAOTRJ010000027.1:18992642-19010559 GCA_028564905.1 Leptodoras praelongus | reverse complement strand
TATATATAAACCACCTGCCTAATATTGTGCAACCCAAACAGCTCTGACCTGTCAAGGCATGGACTCCACAAAACCTCTGAAGGTGAGCTGTGGTATCTGGTATTTTTAGGTGCCATTTTAATGATCATGCCTGCTTACCAGTCACCAAATCCGTTGGCACATTCAGGTAGTTTATTTTGCCGAGACAGATTTGACAATGACTATTTCTAAATATGAGTGTCTCATACTACGGGACTTAATGTATTAAGCTTAGCAACAAATGTAACAAGGCCATGTATATTTGTAACATTTGTATCTTTATCAAGGATTTTGTTAGTGCTCTTTTCATGCTGTCATCACCTGTTCCTCTGAATATCACATGATAACAGCTTGCGAATGAAGTGAGACCTCAGGAAGCACTCTGCGGAAACCCTGTGACAAGTTCTCCACAATGCTTACATATGGTCCACAGATGCTTGAGACATCCCTAGCAAAGTATAGGCAGTTATAAATATTTTCTGTAAAAGCACACAGTGGATAGCGCTGTCGCCTCACAGCAAGAAGTTCGATCCCCGGGTGGGGCGACCTGGGAAATTTCGGTGTGGAGTTTGCATGTTCTCCCTGTGTTCCGGATACTCCGGTTTCCTCCCACAGTCCAAAGACATGCAGGTAGGTGAATTGGGAAAATTGGCCCTTAGTGTGTGAGTGTGTGTGTGTATGAGCCCTACGATGGATTAGCGCCCTGTCTAGGGTTGGTTCCTGCCCTTGCGCTCAGAGTTGCAGACTGGGCACCGGCTCCCCCGTGACCCCGTAACTGGGAATAAGCGGTACAGATAATGACTGACTATATTTATAATGCTGCTATAGCTGTCTTTCATACATGAATAAAGTATCCATGTATGAAAGACAGGTATAGCAGCATTATAGTTTTATTGAATTATTTATTGTTTTAGTTGTTTTACTGTTTATTAATAGAAAGAGCTGATAAAAGGAGATGTTACTGTATATGTATTAAACATTTTGATGTTCTATTGAACATTTTGATGTTTGTTTATTTGAATATTTTGATAATAAGTAATATTATAATAAAAGAAAAACATTATATAATTACATCCATTACATATGCTTTCCAGTTACATTCCAGTTGCTCCCAGCAGAAGATAGAGCCAGTCTGACAAACCTCAAGGCTGTGTCACAATGATCTTATCAGAAGTAATTTTTTGGGATTGCATACATCAAAACTTCACAATAACAAGAATAGAATGTTCTGCTCTATGCCTGGTAGTGATTACCTGTAATGACTGCCAATGTAGAGCTACTATTGTGTACCTAAGCCTTTAAAGAATGTTTCAGACCTAATTTACTTTTAATGGAACCTTGGTGGATAGATAGTTTGGCAGGCACACTTTCTTTTAAATTCTGGATAATACTTTGTGACATGATTATTTTCTTATTCTAAAAATATGGGGTAGCATGGCGGTACAGCAGGTAGCATTGCTGCCTTCCAGGTCCGTAGTCCAGGGCTGAATCTTGAGCTTAGGTTACTGTCTGTGTCTGATTTTCTAATGCTCCACCATGTCCATGTGAGATTCCTGCTGCTTCTCTGGTTTCCTCCCAGCATCCATAAACATGGCACTTGGCAGATTGGTTTTGTTAAATTACCCCAGGCTGTGAGGGAATATTGCACATGTATGTGGGATGCCCTGCAATGGCATTGGCATATCATCCAGGAGGAAAGGCTTGGAATCAATTGCCAACCCAACCAGGATAAACCAGTTAATGAAGATGAATAAAAGTGAATAAATGTAAAAAAAAACTAAAAAAAAATCCACACTGAATTTTACGGTTTGTAAGAGACTGAAACGAAACCATCTCAGATTCTGATACACCTAGAGAAATGGTCCTGACACTGATATCTGACAATGCGTAATCCTGGACATCAGAGCAGAAGTGGTCAATAGCCTATAGTTTGCATTTTAAGCATCCAATTACTTCCTCTGTGAAAAGGTATGAATTCATTAGTGGAGGAGAAATACAATGAAACCTGACAGAAGTTCCAAGTGCATAGATCTAATTCTCCAGGCTGCCAGTCTCATTGACACAGACACTTCAGAGACTCATCATTATAAGGGAAATTACATAACAAAAGACCTTGTGGCTTCTTTCACACTGTTACGTTCACACATACTAGGCTGCACTGCACACTTTACTTGCAAATCTGATCAATTAGAAAAGAAATGCACTTATGCTCTCATGCTTAGCTACACAATAAAAGCCATGCTACACTTTTATATTATCAGTTAATAGAACTGAAAAGATCTCCATCATAATGCAATATCCTTCTAAATTTATTTTCATAGTTGAAGCAAGTAAATTTCTTTTAAATTCAATATGAAGAAAATGTGCTGAAGTTGTCTATTAGTAGTAAGAGTGAAATAACAGTAAGTGAGGGTGAAGTAACACTGAGTAAGGATGAAGTGTCATATGAGAGAGGTGATGTTGGATTGTAAAGCAGTTTGGAGTTTCATTAGTTTACAGACTGGCAAACCAGTGTAAAACAGCGTCCCTAATATGTTTGGTGCTTCATGGTAATGCTGACCAGGAAAGATATTACAGATATAGCCAAAGGTTTTGAGACTGACACAAATTTTGTGCTGCTTCAGGTTTTAATAGTGGCAATTTGCATTAACTCTAGATTGTTATGAAGAATGATCAGATTAATGCAATTAGATGCAATTAATTTCAAAGTCAGTCCTTGGCAGGAAAATTAACTTAATCATAAAAACTTCATTGCAACTGCATTTCAGCCCTGCCACAAAATGACCTGCTAACATCATTTCTTCTCATTAGCTCAAGAGAAAGTGTTAACAAGGACAAGGCAGCTGATGTTGCTGTCATGATGTCATGATGATTGAATTAGAAGAGGTTGCTTTAAAAGGGGGTGGTGCTTAAAATCATTGTCTTCATCGATTAACCATGGTTACCTCCAAGGAAACAAACTGGAGTCATCACTGCATTGCATCAAAAGGGCTTCACAGACAAGGACATTGCACCTAAATAAACCATTTACTGGATCCTCAAGAACTTCAAGGAGAGAGGTTCAATTGCTGTGAAGAAGGCTTCAGGGTGCCCAAGAAAGTCCAGCAAGTGGCATCTTCTAAAGAGGATTTAGCTATGGGATCGGGTCACCACCAATGCAGACTTTGCTCAGGAACAGCAGCAGGCAGGTATGAATGCATCTGTATGCACACTGAGGCGAAGGCTTTTGGATGATGGCCTGGTGTCAAGAAGGGCAGCAAAGAAGCCACTTCTCTCCAAGAAAAACTTCAAGGACAGACTGACATTCAACAGTAAAGCATCCTGAAACCATACATGTTTGGGGTTGCTTCTCATTCAAGGGAGTTGGCTCATTCACAATTTTCCCTAAGCACACTTCCATGAATAAAGAATGGTATCAAAACATCCTCCAGCATGATGAAGCACCATGTCAGAAGGCAAAAGTCATAACTAAATGTCTCGTTGAATAAAACTTGAAATTTTGGGTCCATGGCCAGGAAACTCCCCAGATCTTAATCCCATTGGGAACCTGTGGTCAAGCCTCAAAAGGCAAGTGGACAAACAAAAACAGACATTGTAATAAACTCCAAGAACTAATTAGGCAAGAATGGGTTGCCATTAGTCAGGATTTGGCCCAGGAGCTGATATTCAGCATGCCAATAAGGGTCAACATTGTAAATATTGAGTCTTTGTGTAAATGTGATGTATTTGTAAATAAAAGTAAAAAAAAAACCTTATGAAGTATTTGTAATTGTACTTTGTGTCAGTCTCAAAACTTTTGGCCATGACTGTATTTGTATCTATTATGAATATGTTTAGACCCCAAAGAAGAACATGCCAGATGGAGACCTGAATTGGTATGTAGGTGTATTATTTTGAACCAGAATGCTTAATGTGGTGCAGAGCACATATCTGGAATACCATTCATTACAATTCATCCAGTGATGAACCCAGCATCTTAAAGACTGACACAACCCAGCCTTTTTTTGAGACACAAAGTAAACTCACTAAAGGTTTTTTTTCTCCCCAGGAATTTAATATCCAGTGTACCTCAAGTATGAGCCATAAATGTTTCCAAGAGACCAAAATATTACTGTATCAAATATAACTATTATTGCCATCACCTCAGCTTATGAGTCTCATCCTTCTCCTGTAATACAAGCCAAGGGGATGGCAATGTCAGAGGGGACTCTGTCTCATGAGGCTACTGGCTCCGGCATGAAATGAATGTCCAGTGGTTTTGACTGAAACCCTCCTTTCCCCTCCCATTCCCATAAAAACTGAGATTTACCCATTCATCAAAGCGGAAACTGCATCTATCTCTGCTCTGCTTTGCTAGGTTGGCTAAATGAGTTATAGACCCATTAAGCCCTTCATCACCCATGGTTCGGTGTGCAATGACGGCTAGCTTCAGACAATGAGCTCGATGTAACTCTAGAAAAATCCTTGCCAATTACCTGAGCCAATACCCCTCACAACTGCCTTCTGCCCTCTGTTGTCCTGAGATGCATTCACGAGTACTTCATTTAAACTTTATTTGGCCAATTTAAAGTTGGCTGTTGCAGGTAAGAGAAAAAGCTTTATATTAGTTGAAACTGCTTTATCAGCATGCTCTGCCACATTGAATAAAACTTAATCAGTTCTGCTTCATAGTGCCTGAATAAGTGACAGTGTTTTAGCAAAGAAATCAGTTGTCTCAGATTGTATCTTCAGCATCCTATCATTCTGCTAAATTAGTCACAATTACCATATTGTATTAGCCTTATTTCCCAAGCCACAATAAGTAATGTACTGCAATGAATGTACTGTATTTCTGATACACAATAACAGACCTCTACATGAAATGACATTTTCAGGTTCTGCAGCAAAGACGTTAGAATAGTCTCACTTTCTTAGGCCTTAGTCGTGACTTCTCTTAGGCATTTAGTGGTTTTCTGCTGCCCTGCCTCTTGCTGTGACATTTGAATGGAGTGGATCTGGACTCTACAAAGTAAAAGCTGACCCCACAAAGTATGAGGCCACACCAAGCGTGAGGCAGAAACAGCAACATGCAGGGGTGAAACATGTCAATCAGGGCTCCCCTGTGTAATTTAGGGAAAAAGCTACTGCCTACATGCCAACACTGTATTACTAAGCCTTGAATTACCTTTCTCCCCAAGCTTTCCTCCCCTTGTACCAACATGAGCACACTCCTTGCCTGCAGCCAGACAAAAATCAAAAATCCAGTTATAGCTCAGTGGCAGACCACTGCCCTTTTTGTAAATTCTTTCTTCACATTTTATGAAATGTCTTTCAGAAAGCAGCCTTTAGACTACAGCCAATGGAAAGTTAATGTGAGGTTTTTGTGAGGCTACAAAATGATCAACTAAAACAGGGAAAGCCACAATTTACCACACTGACCACATACACCCACTTGTCTGCATTCCTGCCTCCAAACCTCCGGGAACAGGGTAAGCGGCCACATCCACAGAAAAATACACATCCACGAACACAAACAAGGATATACTGTATTTTTACATATGCACATCCTGTCAACTGTATAGCTAGTCTTCTGTATATAGACCTGTGCTTGGTGTCAGGCTACTGTGATGGTAATAATTATGTGCTTCATGTGCTTTATTTTGTATCACTTTACAATACAGGTTCCTCAATATCCTTATTTCGTCATTACCAAAGCATTGTCCATCAATGCCCTTACCTTTACTAATAAATCACTAGTAATTTGTGTCCAAAATTAGATGACAAGTCGCTGCAGTATTGTCAGCATAGAAGTGATAAGTATTCCAAATTGTTTAGTTTAACTAACTGTCTAACTGTTTAAGATTAGATACAAAAGTATTACAGTTACACCTGCGGTTTATTCAGGAGTAATTATTAATATAGGAGTAAAAATATAGGAGTAAGAATTGATAAGGAAATTCCTGCCTACTTTTTTGTACAAGTTAGTAAGTGTTTAATGATTAATGAGTGCACCAATAAAAAAAAAATCTCTATCATTATCATATTATCAGGAAATCATTGTACAAATATTTAATGTTTCTGTAATGAAAACAGTGTATAACAGGGTATAACAGTAATCCATGTAGCTAACATTCATTCAAATTTGGAGTCTTTACATTATTAAAAACCATTATCATTATCATTAGGGTTTTCTAAGAATAGTAAGTTAATATTGGTTATTACTGTGATTAGTAGTTATTGGAAAACTACAGTGGTAACACATAAGAATGAATTAAGCAACCATATTGTAAAGTGTTACAATTTATGTTATACAAATCATATCAAGACACATTCCCACATAGAACTGAACTTGTGGCACATTGGATGAGGTGATTTATGTGAATGTGCATTTACTGGTTGTCCTTGGTTTTTGATAGCCTATACAAAGAAGCATGGTCTTAAATAGCCTAGGTTATGTAAAAAAAATGTTAATGTAAAAAATAAAACAGTTGTGCATATCTGTGTCATTATTCAAAGCTCTGGCTATGGCATTTAAATAAGCGAGGGGTGGCCAGACTGAGCATAAAGACCATAACCAGGAAGCGTGATCATTAAAAATGGTCACGAGGTGCTATAAATTGTGTGCATGCAAATATGTTCGTGAATGCACAGCTATTTTTTTCTGCGCCACAGGCCTATTATGACCTCTGTCGTTAAGGTATGCATACGCACCTTTTTGAGAGATTATAACACCATAGAACCCTAAAGTGTTGAATGTGCAAAAAATGTGCAAGCTGATGAGTTAATAGGTGTCCTCTAACAATTCTCAGGAGAAATAACGCTCTGAAGAAAGCCCTGTGCAGGCCACAATGTCTCCCTGACTGCTGACACACGGTGAATACTGTCTGGTTTGGTTTGTTGGTGTTATGCTTTGTCTTTGAACAAAGTGCCACCTCAAAGTATTGCATCTTCAATCATGCTTGTCTGAACAGCCCGCTGCTTGACTCTCTCTCTCCCTTGCCCATGGGAATCACACTAGCGAAAAAGAACCTCTCCTTTTGAGATTACGATGCTTCCTTAATGCAACAAATCCCTCTTTCCTTGTCCATTTATCTTGTTCCTTTCCGGTCTTGTTGATTCCATGATTGGGGTTCCTTAAATGGGTGAAAATGTGAACCGTATTCTTTTTCAATATTGAATCCAAGAAAATGTGCATTTAAGCATTTAAAATCCATTAAAGGTAGCAGGGTTTACTTTGTTTTTCAGCAGAGGATTGTCCATCTATAGGCTATCCTTGCAAATTTCATGAGGACATTAACATCATTCTAATGGTTTACTTTAAATTGTTAAGTAACTGGAATTTGACTACACTTTCAGATTGACCTCGTCACTGACAGAATTAAATTTTCTTCTTTCCGTGATCTTTAGGAAAATCAGATGATGCAGTGCCCTGTAAAATGTGGTAGGCGTAAGTGAATGTTTTTGTAACCTATAATGAATGACTCATGGAAAAGGATGTTTGAAGCATGAAATGTTAAATGGATTCACACAGTAATGCAAAAATAATATATTTTTTTCATTATATTTCAAGGTAAATTATAGTTACAGTGGCGCTGAAGAGGTTTTATTAATGTGTTTATTATGGTATTAATCTGAAACATGCACAGGCTCAGGTTGCCATGAAGGACAGTTCCCTAGCCTACGTCTAATTCTAGCAATGACTATAAACCTTGTTCAGTCAGTGGGATTACAGGCCCAGGTTTTTAACAGTGAATGCACAAATTGAGCTCCTCTTTCATTTTTTTGATAATTCATGCATTTCATTATTATACTGTAAGATCAAGTGTAAGTGTATCAGTATAAGATCTGCACAACCGATATTTGAACAGTATTTGGGTTTTACACAATAGTCCCTCTGAATATACAGCATACATATTTTTAGGCTTCTGAAATTCACTGTTTAAGAACATGTCAGACTCATGTACAGAAAGTGTGTTCATTAAAGTCTAGCCAACCTCATGAACCTTGTGCAGGTGGGGCTGTGACAAAATAAATCTGTCAAAATAGAAGAACCCGTGAAAGTGATGTTGACAAAGACAGACAGGGGGAGAGAGAGAGACAGAGAGAAAGAGAGAATTCAGAGGAGAGAGTTAGACATAACACAGCCTGTACTTTTCCCCTTTCATTTCTGTATGCAAATGTCCCTTTTGAAAGCCGCTGCTTTGTTCTCTATCAGCATAGCGGCGAAGCCAAGATCCTTTTGCATTTTCCATTTACAGTTTTAAAGGGCTGTCATTATCAGTTTATAGGTACATTAGAAGGGAGCAATTTCAATGTGTTTCCTCATCCAGCATGGCATGGGTGTGTAGCAGGCAGCACTGTGAAACCGGACCTCTGAGAGCAAACCCATAGGGAAGCTATTTTTGGGTCCTCTTGGCAATTTCAGACACAGTATGTAGGTTTGCTGAGAGCCTGGATCTCCTCCCTAGGGCTTCAACAGTACTAAACAAGAAAGGGCATGGGGCATAGGAATAATGAAGAAAACAAATTGTAGAATGAAGTTATTATTATACAGTGCATATAAAACAGTGTGTGTGTTTAATACACACTGCACTAAATAGTTTGAGAGATTATTTTCAAGTGGATTGATTTGCCTCTCTGTAGTCAAGTCTCTAGTGTATTGTCTCATAGGTCTCATGTTTTGAATCAAACCACCTTCGTTTACCCATTTGGTGCAGTTCATTTAGGCAGGTGTGAACACGGCAATTGCTCCCAAGTGTACACTGAAATGACTGGTCTGAGACCATCTGGAAGAATTGGACTCACTTCATTTCCAGACAACTCCACTGCATCATGAAATGCAGTGCTGCTCTGATTCAGCCAAACAGATTAAAATGTTTTTTTTCCATCCATGCTCACACAGACTCACCTGAGTGAAAACAGGGGGCCTGTGCCCTTGAACATGATGCATTAAAGTTACTGTAAAAGGCTGATTATTAAACTTGGATGTGATCATCAGGAATCATTAAAGCAAACACACATTTCAAAGATATCACCCGGAACAGCACTAGAAGCCATTTGTTGGCTATTTACACACTTATGCAGTTTTAATGGGTATGACCAAAGTGCTGTTGAACATTAATTTCCTTCATTCCTTATTTTTTATTTACCCTCACTACACAAATACTCATGTGAGAAGCTGACATTTTAATTGGTAAACTCAAAGCCAGAATCAGAAACCATGTGCTGTTTTTTCAGGCATGAGAACACTTATGATTTAGATAGTAATGTCCAGTATTATCTGTACTCAGGCATATCATTGTCTAATGGAGAGCTCAGGCAGATCGAAAAAAGATTAAATTATCATGTGGGAATAAACCCATAGGGCTTACAGATTCATTAACCCTTTCTTTGTACAGCGTGAAATATGGAGAGAAGCAGGAGAACAGAGCAAAAAGATGTAGAAAGTACAAAGGAGACATTTAGGAGAAAATATTGAATAAGATAAGAAGGAGAAAGCAAGAGGGGGCAGGATGGGGGAATAGAGGGAAGCAAGCAGATGGCGAGTAATACAGCTAAGCCCTCATTACTGTCTTCCTCTGTATTATTGTTTAGGAGAGAGATATTATGAAGGCCCATAATAGTCCTAAGCGGCTTTCAGCTGAAGTAATTTTCCATGTCCTGTTGCTCCAAAGGCAAACATTAGCCAGCCTGAGCAAAGACAGCCTCAAAGATATTACAGCTATGACAAGGGATATGTACATGTTACTGATGACACCCACCAACAGCAAAACTGAATCGCTAGTTTATGTATGTAGTAAATTTGTGTATTGTCCATTTGACTCAAATCTATTGTGAAGTTATTTATTTCCCCAAAACAAACACTGATTGTTTCATATAAATCAAGCATCCCCATCCTGAGTGGATCCTCATCTTTTTAGCATTTAAAATGTTCAATTTTTAACTGTAAATTCGAAAAAAAATGAACAGAATAGAAAAATAAACTCTTTTTTTACAATGGTATTCAGCAGGGGTGTATGTGCATGGAAGACACAAAAAGTAGCTAAAAGACATAAGGAGGATGACATCATTGGTGCTGTATATGAATAACATAGTGGCTAAAATGTTTGTGAATGAATGACATCCATCCATCAGTGTTTCAGTCAGCCAGTTCAAATAATCAAGATTGAGTATAAAAGGAGCATCCAAAGGAGCATGCAAAGTCTTAGTCTTTGCAAGTAAAGGTGGCTCGTGGTTCACCACTTTGTGCCAAACTTCATTTTGTCAGTCAGTTCATATACAATGTTTCTCAGTGCAAGATTGCAAAGAATTTAGGTCTTTCACCAACTACAGATCATAATATCATGAAAGATTCAGCGAGTCTCAGTCTCTGCAATTCTCTGTGTTTAAAGGCCAAGGGCAAAAATTGCAGGCAGTATTGCTTCAGAAACCGTCATGCTAATATGATGGACATAGCCACATGGGCTTGGGAAAATCCAAAGCATTGGAAAATCATTGTCACTTAATGCAGTCTGCCACTGCATCAAGAAATACAACCTGACACTGCATTATACAAAGCGGAAGCCATATATCCATTTTGCACAGAGATGCCAGTGAGTGGAAACAGTGGAAACGTGTTCTGTGGTCAGACAAGTCCAAGTTTCAGCTTGTTTTTCCATCAGATTCATCAGTCATCAGATTTGTGCAAAAGATGAAATAGACCATCCAGACTGCTACCAATAAAAAGTGCAAAAACAGCATCTGTGATGGCACAGGGTGCATCAGTGCACACAGTATGGCTGAGCAGCATATATGTGAAGTTATCATTGAAGCAGAAGCTTATATTGAAATTTTGGAGAAACATATGCTTCCATCAAGATAACATATTTTTCCAGAAACTCCATGTCTATTTCAGCAGGACAATGCCAGGCCTCATTCTGCTTGAGTTACAACTGGTGACTTGACTGGCCTGCCTGTAATGCAGATCTGTCTCCTATTGAAAATGTATGGTGCATCATAAAGAGGAGAATCAGACAACATTGACCACAAACTGCTCAGCAGCTCAACTCTTGTGGGTGGGGCTTGAGGTGGGAGGTCTCGTTCTTGTGCTAGCCTTATGTTTACTATTGCTGATGCTTTGCCCACCCCACATGAACTTTGGTTGTGCCACACAAAAGAAAAACTGACTACATCACCCCTATATTATCGGTAAGGGGACCCCACGCTAGGCCTATCAACTAAATGAGTTTAGAGGTAAACCATTAATAACAAAAAACAACAAGAGTACTAATAATCATTTATTATATTTTCATTGTTATGGGCAGATGCAAAAATATACTAAAAAGTGTAAAAAATAAATGGATGCTCACATGTGAGGTCTAGGCCATCCAACAGTTCATATACTATATAGCATAGCATAGGCCCAAAAAGAAAAGACACAAATATTTGAAGGCCATAAAAGGGCCTAACCAATCATTACTACCTGTTGATAATGTTAACACCACATCACTCTAGCACAAACCCCACTAACCTATCCAAATCATCACCACAAAACCACCTCAACCACTTGGAACATGATCAGGACCCATGTATAAATGAGGGGCCACAGGGTCTATCTCCAGACCTATTCCTGTCCTCAATCTTACACAGACCATGACCCCATCAGAAATACTGTCTTCCTCCACTTCTTACTGTATGGTCACCTGAAGTGGCATGATCACAGGTGGTGTAGGTGTCTGACCTTTCTCTGCATCTGAGATTACCTTTATCTCTGACCTATGAATGGTCTTACTTCACCCCTATTAGTGGCCTAATTGTGTACAATGTTTCCACTGTATCTAAACACTTCACAATTTGGACAGTGGAACACTGGAACTCCACACATCCTGAAACTTGTGTCTGCCCTGAGGATGGTTCTTACAGCACTCCAGTGCCCCTGTGGGCAGCATAGGCACTAGAATATTATGCTCTCGCCTATGATAAGCTGCCACTGTCTCCAAGTGCTTTCTTGTAGTAGCATATGCTTCAGACAAATGTTCTCTGTGTTGGTCTGAAGGGTCTGCACTCTCAGTACCCTCTTCCCCCATCCTCCGCAGAAGGCAATCAATAGGCAACTGTCTGTTGTCCAAACAAAAGCTTATATGGGGTGTATCAGGTTGACTGATGTGCTGTAATGTTGTAGGCAAACAATAATTGCGGTAAAAACTGAGGCCATTTACGCTTCTTCTCAGGTGGCATCATTTGGAGCAAATCATGCAAAGTGGTAAGGTGTGGTCAGGCTCTTCTCAATACCATAAATCTCACAAAGACACTTCAGGAGTTCCCCCTCAAAACTATGCCCCTGATCGTTGGGTGTGCAGCTTTGGCAAGGGAACACTGCACACTCTGTGCACTATTTTCTGATGTCTTGCCACATCTTTGGCCAGTAATAGCTCTGCAGTATTAGGTCTGTAGTGTGCTCCACCCCCTGGTGATTGTGATTGTCATGAAGACATGTCAGCACCTCAGCCTGCAGCACATTAGGTAATACCAGCTTAGGCAGTTCCTTAACTCCTTCTCTCTCATTGTTGTGCTCTGTAGCAGTTGATACCCAACCTTTCTTCCAATAACCACTAAAGGCTACAGGTCTGTCAAACTACGAGATGGGATAGGATCCACCACCAAGGATTCATACACCTGAGGGACCACCACTGTGCTGTTCCTGGTTAAAGGCAGCTCAGGAAGAACTGGAATCCGCATTGTGCCTGCCAAAGCCCAATCAACAACAGGTAACCGGAAGAGAGTTTCAGCAGGTCCATTAGCTGTCCCTGGCCAATATTTGATCTCAGAATCCAACAGTGCCGGTTGAGATACCCACTGCTGCTCCATGGCCCCCAATTTAGCAGACTGTAGATAACACCTACATGTACTCCCCGAGTTTCTCTGTTACAGCCCACTTTAAAGCCAGCAATTTCAGCTTCATAGAACTATAGTTGGACATTTTTACACTCACTCAGGTGCAGCCCTCGACTTGCAAATGCAATGGGGTGCCACTGTTCCCATGATCCTGGGACAGGACTGCCCCCAACCCTTTATGGCTATCATCAATCTCCACTATAAAAGGAAGTATGAAATCAGCATTCGCCAACACAGGTGCCATCACCAGATGGTCCTTCAGGGCCAAAAAGTTTACCTCACATGCCTCTGTCCAATGTTGTACTACTGTACCATGAAACCTTGGCCTCAGCTGTTTCTTGTAGCCCTGTAGGGCAGCCATGAGCATATGCAGAGGTGCCGGCAAACCTCTCCACAACCTGTCTGTAATAAGAGGCATAGCCTAGAAAGGACCTGAGCTCCTTGACAGAGGTTGGTCATTCCCAATCGGAAAATAGACAAGGCCATCAGAGGACTATTGGCCAACTTTTATTATGTAAATATGTGACAACAGTATGTGAGAGGCACTGAGAGTTAGAATTAGTTTTTTACTTTCTTTATCAAGCGAAATCTTACTCTTGAAGGACACTGTTATACTTTCACATACTCACACTTACACACACCTGCACACAACACACAGACAAGTCCTGTTTCTATTTCTTGCCAAAGCAACTATTAGCTATAAAGTTATATTTAACTTTATCATTAGCAATGATATTTATTTTTGTTGTTTTCCATAATGTGACATTTGAAATCGAAACTGCATCTGCACTCCCCGATGTGTTAAAAGGATGATGAGCAGAATTCTGAATCTCTGTATCAAAACCTGAAATATATCATATTAAAACCAGTACGATCACAAAATCCAAGTGTGTCTGGAGTTTGGATGAGGGGATTTAGACTCAAAATGGGTTATCATAACAATGGGCGCTAATTGTCTCACTGCAGGGGAGCAGGGGATTGAGAACTCAGTTTCCCTTACAAAAACAATCTTAGCTTTCATGAATCTAGTGTTAAGTTGGGCTTTAAGTTTTGTTGTTGAAAGTGATTCAGCACTGTTGCAGATGTTGCTGAAAATCTTGGGAAAAATGGGTACTAGGTACAGCAAAAATGTGTGAAAGCTCTGCTCTCCAAATATGTGCTCCATCAAGCACTGAAGTGTTGGGTGTATTTCATTGGCCAAACGGCGTCTGATTGAACTCAAATAACCACAGGGCATGAAAAAAAATTTCTACTTGTCCTCCTCTGCCACTGAGAACTTGATTGTACCCATTCACCAAATCCAATGTGCTGAAACACTGGGTCCCACTCAATGCACTTAAAAATTCCTCTTTTCCTTTATTCCTTAAGGAAAAGCATCCTTGTGAGTTTTACCATTGAGCTGACTGTAGTCAACACACAAACAAACTGGCCCATCTTTCTTTTGAACCACTACTATGGGCGAAACATATGGGCTGGTGCTAAGATGCACCAGTTCCTGTATGCAAGCCTTAACCAAGTCATATTGAGAAGGTGGTAAACACCAATACCTTTGCCGCACTGAGTCCGAATCCAATAAAGGAATCATATTCTGAACTAATGTAGTTCACCCGAGATCACCATCACGCTCATTAAAAATTTTCTGGTACTCTTAATAAAGCATGTGCTTCTGCATGCTCCTGAAAGGATAAAGATGGCTATGTAAGCTGAGAAAAATCAATGCTGGAATCAGTTTCTGTGTGTACAGTCTGAACAGTAGCTACCTGGCACTGATCATCTCTATGAACTTGTACCTCACCAGGAATGGAGACCAACTGGCCTAAATGAAGTTCCCCCAATACCATCTTAGTCTGTAGCCACCTATCCTGGTCACCTACATTTACAACTGGCATCCACAGCACACCCTTACTCA
Organism: Leptodoras praelongus; assembly: GCA_028564905.1. Taxonomy (NCBI): domain Eukaryota; kingdom Metazoa; phylum Chordata; class Actinopteri; order Siluriformes; family Doradidae; genus Leptodoras; species Leptodoras praelongus. The sequence continues at coordinate 18,995,780 of JAOTRJ010000027.1, read as the reverse complement.
CTGACAAGAAATCTGAAGGAATCAGGATATCACTTGGTAACTGGCTATCTGCAACAGATCCTGGATCCAGCAGCCCTGCCAAGAGAGCAGAGCACAGGAATTCATTTCATAATGCTTGCTGGCACTTGAATAGCAGGGCCCCATTGGACATGAACCAAACTAAAGCTTACCATCCGGTGAAACACGTTCTAAATGCTGGCACTCACAGAGGGCCAACTGCCAGGTTTTACCTTCCTGCTGGATATCTGGGACATGGAAAAAGAGCATGTCTATGTTGCACTGACCAATAATGTTCATTCCCACCAAGCCTGGGATTAAGTTTGTAGATGATTGAGGATTAACCTTGTGAACACTTTTGGTGATCAGGCTACCCATTTTTACCCATGGGGTCAGTCATGGTCTGGTGGTTAGGATGTCTGCCCCATGATCGGAAGGTCTCGAGTTCGATTCCTGTGACTGACAGGACTTGGCAGAAGTGCCCTTGAGCAAGGCACCTAACCCCCATTGGCTCCCCGGGCGCTGTGGCTAGGGCTGCCCACCGCTCCAGGCATGTGTGTTCACAGCCCCTAGTGTGTGTTCACTAGTGTGTCTCACTGTACGGATGGGTTAAATGCGGAGGTTGCATTTCACTGTGTGTAAGCACATGTGACAAATATGTCTCACTTTATTTATTTCACTTTAGGTAAAACCTTGTCCAATATACAGACATCCACCTCCACAAACCCAACATAAGATATCTCTAAACCATTGTCAGCTTTTAATTGAAGCAAGGACCGGACATTTGGTGTTTGGAGCCTCGTATGTAAATGTTCTTCAAAAAACTCCTGAGTAATGGTACTCACCATGGACCCAGTATTAAACAAACACTACAGCCACACCACCAATCTCAATCTCTACAATGGGACACTTCCCATTCACCTCCCCAACCAACACTAGGGTCATAGTGTCGGAGGGTACTATTTTTCCTGCTGCACTGCAGCCTGACTGGTGGTCCCTCCGTCCACTGGCACCTCCTCCAAAGGTGTTCTACAAAAGCGAGCAATGTGCCCAGGCTGATTACACCACAAGTATGCCTGCCATCTGCCTGGAACCGGGCACTTAAGCCGCGATTATGGGAACCAGCCTTGTAATGAGTATCACCTGAAGGCCTCTAGCCACCTTATTATAGTGTCTAACTGCAATTGCTACTTCCTAAGTCCTTCCTTTACTTCAGCCAACTCATCACCTCACTGTAGCATAACAGCATTTGAATCCAATTCGCACTCCACTACAGTGTAAGTACTACAAAAATGGGCCCATGCTTGAAGGTGATTCACCCTCCTCTACCCAAAGAATGGCTTCACTATGAACAGCTAAAAAAGTAACAGTAGGATCTATTAAAACCTGAGGTCTTAACTCTGTGCTTAAGATAACATTCTTAGCATGTACAATGATTGATCAAATAATGTAATGTCAGGACTGGTAAAGCAAGAAGGGTCCCTGTGCTTTACTATCTCCATTAAGTATAACAGGGCATGGGAATAAGGTCTTAAAGACTCCCCTTCATGTTTTTGCCGCTGGAAGAACTGTGTCTGGAGACTTGCTGCCATCTCCTCCAACAGATCTTGCTCTCTCTTGGTGATTTCTCAGCATGAAAATAGCAGTGGTACGCTATGATACTCTTCAGCATGCTGCAGAATGTAATGTTCTTTCTTATTGCTAAAAGGCCTGTATCACCTTGGATACCTTATTATGATACGAAACACATTTCTGATGTAGCACTCAGGACCTCAACTGCTTTTATGCACTAGCATTATTAAGGTGTTCTATAAACAACTATTTTAGAAAGTAAATTTGTACTATACCTGTAAAGTATCTTTTTTTCAAAAGCTAAAGAGAAGACCCTCCATGGACACCATAGATGAAAAACACAGGACTGAATGATAGCACATTGGCACTAATAATGGAAGCACAAGAACGAGCACTCAGCAGTAGATTAATCAACACCATGTTTCCATGTTTCATTTCAGCCAAGATCCAAGGTGCAGACTGTGCAAAAAAAGCCCTCTAAATAATCTGAAACATAGCACCAGGGTGCAAAATACAAGCAGGAGCAGCAGCCAGGATCAGCCACACGCAAGTGATAGGGATCATATGGGACCATGTTGGTCCAAGTCCTTCAGTAGATGAAAACTGAGATCTACTGAAGATCAGAGATCAGAGATCAGAAGACAAGAAGAAAGTTCAAATCTTGATATTGGATAAGAAACAGTGGTGATAGATCTTGAAGAAGGAATGCAGGAAATAACCTGAACTGAAAGAGGACCAAAATACATTATGCATACATGTGATGAAGATGTGTTGTTAAATGTCTTTCACCCAGAAAAATAAATTTGCCAAAAAAGAACAATAGTGGATAAGAATCCATTTTGGTTCCTTAAAGCACAGCCAGGGGGTTTATGATATGTGTTTTATTTTGTTTATTTATAGTTATTAGCTTGTTTGATTGGTCACTTGAATTTAATCTGAATCTCATTAACTCATTAAATACATTTTTATCTCATTAAAAATGAGTTAGCCAATAAAAACAATCAACTTGAACCCAATGTTCTCAGTCAATGGAAGTTGACCAGCAGTAAAAAGCTCTATGTCTACAATAAAGAGGCTAAATATTACCATTCACATTTAGCCTTTTTTGGAATTGGTGTATTAGGATTACAGTTTGAGCCCATCATAGATTTGCACCACAGTTCCCATAGTGTCAAACACCATGTGCTCATGTGTGGAGTTTTTTTGCTGTTACAATCCTGTTTCCATCCCCGTCTTGTCATTAACTTACTACAGAATAATGTGAAACTGTTTTGTATTTGTTCTTAATTACTTTGAAAGTCATCAAATCTTACCTTGTCTTGTTTCTTGTTTATAGTAGATATACTAGATACTACATACTTACTATAGTATGTTTAGTACTTCCTGTATTTAGTATATGGCATTTACTATAGTACCTATAGTACTTCCTGTATTTAGAATATAGTACTTACTATAGTATGAATAGTACTTCCTGTATTTAGAATATGGCATGTACTATAGTACCTATAGTACTTCCTGTTTTTAGAATATAGGCTTTACCATCATGCCTATAGTACTTCCTGTATTTAG
>JAOTRJ010000027.1:18876211-18889473 GCA_028564905.1 Leptodoras praelongus | reverse complement strand
AGCTTGGTGGTACTGGGGCTTGAACCCCCAACCTTCTATTCAGTAACCCAACACCTTAACCACTGAGCCACCCCTGCATGTTCCAACAATCCAAAAGTACATTATTCTGGAGCTATATGTAGATCGTGACCCGCAGGTTCACTTCTGATTCGTTAGTCGGCTCCTCCCTTTGAACCCGGCTGAGAGTATCCTCAGGTTATCCACTATTGAGACATCCGCAGGGGTTAGGGTGTTGGGTTACTGAACAGAAGGTTGGGGGTTCAAGCCCCAGCATCACCAATCTGCCACTGCTGGACCCTTGAGCAAGGCCCTTAACCCTCAACTGCTCAGTGAGATAAACGTAAGTCACTCTGGATAAGGGTGTCTGCCAAATGCCGTAAATGTAAATGTATAGAAAGGGTGAGGATTGGACACCATTTTTGGAAAGTGTAAATAATTTATGGTATGAAGGTGCAACCATCAGAGCAGCAGCAGGTGAGTCACATAAAGTGCATACAGCTCCTAGGGAAAGTAGAGCATCACTCTAGAGCATTTGTGAGATCATGTATACAGCGTACGGCACTTAATGCTCTCGTGTGGATTCTCCAAGGTAGCATTGCTTAGTACTGTTACCAAGTAGTAATTGCATTATAATATTGGAGAACTAGCTAGTTGTCAGCATTGGCAATGACTTAAGGAGAAAATGGGGTACAATTCAAAAAGGTCTTCAGGGTGACCACTGACCTCTCTCAGAAATATGTCAGCCATATTAATGCCACTATAGTATTCTCCATAAATAACAGGTTGGAGAAGACTAAGTAGGAATCAAGGCTGAGTGTTGAAAGTCACTGTATTCGTGTGCAGTCGTCAATGTTGCTGCTTTGCGGTTGCTTTTACGATTTCTACGTCTTCGTATACGTTTATAACTTGCATCAGCTGTACATTGTAGCTGAAGAGGGCTGAAAGGGTTTATCTGGCTTCATGGTGAACTGCAGGTCATTAAGTGATTCATGTAAATAATAGCTATTTGTATTTCTACATCTATCAGATAAAACCATTAGGAACTTATGAGCACAACAGTGCTAGTGCAGCCGAGAATGCATTACGCTATTTAGACACTGTAGACACTCATTAGTCTATGAATGGCATCTAATCTTGGAGTGTATGAATAATCTCATTAAGATATACAGTTCACTTTGGTTTTCTACAGAATATTCGTATTTGTTTCAAGCCCTTTGTTATTAGTAGGGTGTGCGTGCGTATGCGTGTTCATGTGTGCATGCGTGCGTGTGTGCGTGCCTGTGCTTGAGACAGCTCAATCTCAGTGCTCTCATTAGGATTTGAGGATTTCACGCTTCGTTATACTCTGACTTTCGCTTTAATTATGTCATTTAAGAGGCGTAATGTGGCAGCGTTCTCCTCTGCAGAGGTCTTACACTGACACACAGGGTTGCCAGCATGAGCTACTTTCTGGGGCAGTCCAAGAATGAAGGCATCTATTAAAAGGTGCAAAAAAAAATAAGAAGATCACCTTGTTTCACTTTCTCTGTGTGTCACATCTCTGTCCTTCAGTGTCTGCAGCCAGCTGCATCTCGCTTAAACCACTAATGCCCTCTCCTCCACCCATTTTCATCAGTCAACACTGAACACCCCCACAACACACACACACACACACACATAGTCCATCCTCCCACTGTTTCAATCCCTGTGATGCTGGGATAATAACACTGTCTGAGATCTGTTATATTCCCTGCTCATTGCAAAATAAGGGGAATATGGGGAATAAGGATGGTCCCTTTCATCTAGATCTTGGTGTCTTTATATGGATGTTTCCAGCGTATACAAGGAAAAAAAAATCACCCCAATATTTAAAAAGTGCAGTACAGTTTGAAAATTTGCATGATGCCTAATTTTATGTACAAGTTACCAAGCTTCAGGTTATGCCACCAAAAGATTTTTATAAGATCAGTTACCAAAAAGACTATTATTAATTGCAAAAAAGGAAAGAAAAAAAAAAAAGAAAAAAAAAAAAACAGAATGAGACTATAGAAACGTAGACCTCGTGCTGCTCTGTTGGAAGCCTGGAAGTGCTGTCAGAGTGGCTGTTGTGTTACTGTTCAGCCCCCCTCCCTCCTTGCACTCACTTGCTACTTCTCTTTTTATTGCACTCCCTGCCATCTCTTCCTCTCTCTCGCACGCGCTTTGTCAGTCCACTGGAGATGTTGTTATCACCCAGGATTTCTGTGCCTGATTGCCTCTCAAGTGTGAAACGTGATGTTTGGGGCTTTTGTCCCCATTTCCCTTTATTGCTTCTCGTCACCCATTTAATAAAAAGCGAGCTATCGAGAAGGGATGAGCAGATAAATGAATGTATGCATGGTGCATTACATCATCCGCATCATCATCCATATCTCAATCCGGTTTCTCTCTCTCTCTCTCCCCCTCTCCTGGGCCATTCCATTGATTAAATCTCTTGATTTTTTATGGCACTGCACAATGACACTGGCTGCACTTGAATATGGAGATGAGGTAACGAAGTTGTCCACAGTACCGCCTCCTCGACTCAAAAACGAGCCCCCGGAGAGAGAACAAATGAGAGGTGGGGGATGTTTACCTTCAGACTGGTGCATTTGGGATACATACTCCTCTACCACAGCTTGAGGATCTAGATGACCTCAGCTCTCTTGTGGAAACGAGAAGGAAAGACAGAAAGCAGAGGTCTGTTCCTAAGATCCCAAAACAGGAGCGGTAGAGCTGCTCTCAGAGCTTTAAATTTCATATATATACAGATTTCGTCATCTATGGCACCTGAACTTCCATTCCACAGATTCCTGGCATTCACATCATCATCATCATCATCATCACACACAAACATCACACAGAGGAGTGTGCGTGTTCACACAGACTATTTATGAGTCATCCGTCAGCTCACGGTGCCATTGTTTTTTCTTCCTGAGCAGTAAGAGGGCGCTCCAGGTCACCACCCGAGAAGATATTGCACCTTCAAAGTGTAACATTTGCAAAATAGACTTGACAACTGATCTCAAATCAGCAACACCCCACCTCATACAGCATATAAATCCCAGTTGTTTAGTATTCCTCGTATGTATGCTTCATCAGTGAATAATGATGCGATGGTGTGTTGTGGGGGTGGTTTGAAGTGTATTACCCTCACCTTTGTGTTTCCTCTCTATCCAGGAGAGGTTAATTACTCATCCCCACTGCTGCTCCCTATTGCACTCCTCACACCTGGCAATGTGTCAGTTTCTAGCAACATGAGCGATGTCAATAAACACCCCCGCCTGCTAACTTCTGGATCGACTATCAGTGCCAGAGAAAAGAGGGTGGTTCTGCACTGATGCTTAGCATCCGTGGATATGAACCCCCATCCATGACAAACACATTACACCGGATCCTAAATAGGACATTTATGCTTCTCCTGTGCCAGCATCCCTTTAAATCAACTAAAGCTTTATTGTGGGAGGCAGTAAAAAAAAAAAAAAGCATGTGAACGAGTGACTCAAGCAGGCTAATAATGGTAGCGTTAACGTCGGTGTGTTTTAATGAGAGTGGTCCTGCTGCGCCGGCTTTCATCATGGCCAGGGTTCAGAGGCACGTATATGGATTCCGCACTGGAAAAGCAGTCTGATGCTTTATTGCTTCGCCTCTGACTCGGCCTCCCTCAGAGCTGCCTGCTGTATTAGTGATGTGCACCCTGTCATCCGCTCCCTCCCCTCTTACTCAAGACATTACAGAAAGAGAGAGGGATAGGACAGATCGGGCACGATCACAGCGGAGATGAGACTGTGCCGCTCGGCTAGATGGACGGCAGATGCATTGATAAGGCTTGCAGGTTCCACAGTACCTGCCTTGAATTCACAATTGCTCTGCCTCTATACATGCACCTCATTTCTTTTGTTTCACTCTGCCTTCCCCTTTTTGCTAAGCCCTCTTCTACCCTCATCTTTCAGTATCTTCTCTCCTATATGTCTCGCCTCTCAATTTTCCTGCTGATGAGGATGGAGTGCTCTTCAATGTTTCTGATGTCTGGCCATTAGATGGCTGGTCAGACCACCAACCCGGACGGCTCTCTTTAGAGTAACTCTCAAAAACCGGGTCCATTTTGCCTCCTGAGATCGACGGAGCAGAGAGGGCGCCCAAAAGCTGCTCAATCCGGGTGAATAAAGAAGAGATGTTTCATTTGTTTCATTTTCATCCATTGCCTTGCTTAGATCTGATGTAAACAAGGGTGCAGGCCACACAGAGTTATAGCTGTGGCTGTCAATTCTGACAAATCCCTCGATTATTAGGAACTGTAAAGCAGGTGTTCATATTGCACCAGGGAATAAACCTGCTCTAAAAAAAAAAAAATAAATAAATAAATAAATAAAGCAATGAATAAATGAAATATTAATAATAATAATAATAATAATAATAATAATAATAATTATAATTCATTGCTTTTATATTTAAAATATTATAAAATAACAAAAATATTATTTAAAAAATAATATTTACAAATATTATTATTAATAATAATAATAATAATAATAATAATAGGATTAGTTTGCTCTTGCCCCCTAATGCCTCATAGCCCCTGCACACATCAGTGATAGCAGGTGCATTAAAGGAAACAGATCCTCTCCACATCCTTTCCAGTGTCATCGCTTTTATGTACAGAATGAGTTTGCTTGGTTTTAGCATTATGTGTCGTTCAGGCTTTCTTTGAAAATAAGGGAGTGGGTGACATTGGCCTTGAAACCTGTTATTGTGCCGCCTCGAGGACAGGCAGCTCAGGAAAAAAAATTAGCTCACCGGTTGCCATGGTTACCCCCCCCCCCCCCTCCCTCCATTCTTCCCTCGGTCGCGAGCACGCTTGTTTATCTCTGGTCGAGGCAGGCGGAAGCGGCAAAGCAGACGCTCTGATGCCGCCGTTAATATCGCCCTCAGGTCACACAGAAACCGACCCACCTAGCCTACTTACGGGTTTGATAGCGACGTAAGCGCGACAGTTCTTCTGACAGAGACGAAAACGGAAACGCGACGAAAGAAACACCTCAGCTAACTCGCTATAGCACCCCGAGGCGTTCTGTCAGACGGCGGCACTGATTCGCGCGCACGCGCGCCACACACACATATACACACACACACACTCCCGGGCGATGACGTAAGCAGCCAAAAATAAGCGCCGTATAAAGCGGAGAGGCGAGCTGACCGCAGTCGAGCTTCTGCAGGCAAGCGGGAGCTGTGTGTGGCATGTACATGTTCGTGTGAGTCTCAGGCGCCGAATTCTGCACGCGCACCCAACAGGATGACCTCACAGGTGTGCGCATTCTGACGTACAGTAGGCTACACGTTCTGACCGTAGCCCACATGCTCTTTGTGCTGTTCTATTCCAGTTGATAGGCGCGCATTTGTTCCCCCAGTGCTCATTGTGTGGGCCAGAAGGATGAAGATGAAAGGCACCAATATTTGAATCCTTTGAAAAGGAGTAAGGTAAGGTAAAGGAGAAGGTAGATTTAGTGAAGGTATTGTCAGCGCGTTCACTTCCGAAACGAGAGAGGAAAAAACGAAACAGTATAACCGCCTCTCTCTGGCAAGCACGTACTTTGAGTCACCCCCTAAAAATGACAGGTTTGTCCCACAGCATGTCCCTCCCTAGGAGCTTTAAACCTATCCTGTTCAGCTCTGGCTCCTCACTGCTGCCCTATTTTGCACACACACACACACACTCACACACACACACTCCCCTATCTTTGGCATGAACAGACTGTATTGTCTCATTTCTCTCCATTTTCTAGAATCTTCGCCCAGATCAATCCGTCACAGCTCATTAGCGAACATGCATCAACACCCCACCCCCACCCCCACCCCACCGCCTTGAATCTCCGAGGTAACGAGGCTGATGTCAAGCCCGGTTCCTCTTTCAGCAGCACCTGACTTGAACAGAATACTCTTGTCCAACCAACCAACTGGAACCCTGGCTAGCTCTCATGGCCTCCACCTCATGCCTCTGTGTCCAGTCCGTGTCATTACGGTGTGAGAAGGGCATCAGTATTACATGCTCGCTCAGCCCGGCCCCGAGGCAGCGGGCGGCTAATTGCACGAGCTGCGCCAGCACAGATGAGGAGCGATTTGGCGGTGATGGGGCACGTTAATAAACGCAGGCTGGAGGTGGGAGAGAGAATCAATGAGCTTTAAGTGTGGGGGAGAGGGAGAGATCCTGCCTCTTACAGCCAGAAAACAGCCCCCAATGGAGACTGATGGAGTTCTGCACACGGACACACACGCAAATATTGTTTTCTCCAGCCAGGGTGAAAGAGCTTCCAGGCAGTGGGGGAGGTCTCTGTATATATTTTTGTGCATGGTAGGGGTGAGAAGAGAGTGGGTTTATATTGTGTGTGTGTGTGTCCAATTGTAGGATTATTATTCTCTGTCTGATGTGGGCTGTCAGCTGGACGAAGTGTTCAAACAAAGAGAACAGAAGGAAAACACAATATGAAGGTGTATTTATAAACCCAAATAAACACAAGATAGGCTGGGTGATTTGAGAAATCGCAGTGTCTATGCATTTAGCCTATTCATTTACATACAAATCCCTCGGTATGTCTTTGTGTTTGTATGAAGAGTATATTCCTTAGAGATAGGGAACTAAAGACGTATTATGGAGAATGGAGGTTTCAGAGGAAATTAATGCATTTCAACTGAGGGATTGCAGTCGAACAATCCTGCAAAAGCCAGCTGGAGCAAGTACTTACACACACACACACACACACACACACACTTCCCTGTCATCACCTCTTCCTTATGCAGAGAGCAGGGTGAGAGAATTTTAATGGAGGTCTCAGAGCAGCTCTCTGAAGTGCTGCCTGTGGTCACGAAAGAGATCAAAACCAAGCGAGAACAGGACTGAGGCAAAAAGGAAGGTTTGAATGACACCGGCTGAAAAGATGTTCGTTCTCTCCTTTCAATTGTGGACAGCGTGTATATCGCGCACCAGTCCTTTCTTTCACCCCATATGCATGCAAATCAGGCATCTGATGCAAATGGGGGGTTGTGCGCTGTTTGTATCAGGCTCCAATCAGTAATTCTTGACACGGCTTGGTGTGCACCTGACTCCTCAGGCTTACGGAGATTGTGCTGCACCTCCACAGCAGGTGTTATATGCCACTCTCTTCAAAGCACTGGCACTCACTGTTATAGCTGGGACTGGCCAATGGCGTGTTTGGTGAGCCGATCAGAGGCAGAACCGCTTTACAGCCCTGAACTTTCTCGTGCGCCGCTGAGCCGCTTTCTTCCCTCACGCCTGCGTGTGCCTTCTGCTCTGAGACTTAGCGGGGCAACAGCATCATTTGCTTTCATGCTTCAGAGCCACAAATCACCCCTTCCACACCACCTCCTTCTGCTTATTCCTTTCCCCTACTATCTTTTCTTTCTTCTCCATTTTTTCCTTCTCTTCCCTCTCACTTGTTTCCTTCTCTCTGTGTCTTTCGTCTTACGCCACCTCTCATGCAAGGGGGAAAGGCTCTCCCCTGCCTCAAAGCCCTGAGCTGTCAGACTAGGTGTGTTTATGCGTGGCTGAGCTGATGCTCACTGTTAAAGCAACACAGCACACAATTTGCCACTGCTGCCTCTTGCGAAGCATAATTTCAAAAGATCCTCATGCATTTGCCAGATTTGGAATGAAAGTGGTGGTTGTAGGTAATCTTTATTGACCGTGAGACCATTATCCAGGGATCAAAGGTTCATGTGTACCAAAATACATTTTAGCGTATCTCCTTATTGGTACTGCATCATCCTTTTTCCTTCACGGAAATTAGTAGGGTGCAACAGATGTCTTTCCAGTTTTATCTTAGCAAAGCTGTGTTTTGGAGCCGTGTGAGTGATGTGATGAGCTCTGGTGGACATGGAGTCTGGCCACATGCTGCTGACTCCAGCAAGGCTCAGCTGGCCTAGTCCTCTTGCTCAGCCATCCAAACGATAGCCAGACAGGATCCTGAAGGGCATGCAGACCCCCAGGCAGCTTTCTCTGCACAGCCTAACATACAAAATACACAGACAAACACACAGACACGTTCTGCTCCCACAAACTGATGCTTTTATTTTGAAAACAATACAACCCAGCCAGGATGTATAATGCACACCAGTTCACATTTGCCTGTACCCATGTTAAGGCACTGGACCAAGGCGCGTGTGAAAACATTAAGTGTCTAATGAGAATCTATAGGCAAGCCAGACGAAGTGTAATCAGAGCTTTGTGAAGCCCTTATACAGAAAGGCCAGATTTGGCAAGGTTAATCCGTTGTGTTTTTCAGAGCCTGTGTTCAACCAACCGCAGCCCATCTCTGTGGCAACAGGGCCTTTGTGGACATAAAGGACATCGGCAGGCTCTGAGATAGAAAATTGCACCTCTCATATCGCCCATCACCTTCTGGACTGTGGCATGAAATGGGGGAGGGAGTAGACACCTGCTGTCCTTTCTATGAATCGGCTCCATCAGTCACAGTTCTGCATGCGGTTGTGTGCACACTGACACTCGCGCACGCGCACACACACACGTACCCACACTTCTACGTAGGAAATATGCTGAATGCTTTTATAAAATGGAGAAGAATAATGGCATGAGTCCTGCAGGATGGTGGGATGGCAGGAGGTAAAAGGACTGCAGTGCTATTGTATAGACTTTGCCCAAATATACGGGACATTCAGTCTGACAGCAGCCATAGGTGCAGCTGACTGTCCTCTATCCACAAAGGGGAAAAAAATGGGAAAAGGAGAAAGATATTTTCCCTGCAGGAGGACATGACCTTCAGCCAACATTAAATCCTCTCTCTCTCTCTCTCTCTCTCTCTCAAAAAAAAAGCCTTCTTCAAAAATCTCTGCCCTCCACTCCTACACTCAATTATGATGCAGGTAATCTGTGTGGTATTGGAGATTAAAGTTTAATTAGGGCGAGTGGAGTAATTTTGGCCCAGGTTTAATCTAATCATGCCGCACTGGTTGCCTGTGATGTGCCCTAATGTCTGTCTGTGCAGAAGCAGGGATCCAGTATGGCTTTTCATCAGCAGAGAACAAAGACTTCTGTCATCCTCATCTCCCTCTGCTGGCTTGGCTGTGCTCCACCAGCACATTCACACTCACCCATCCCTGTCCAGACGCTGTCCCCAGCTAGTCAACACAACAGACAGAAGGTAGGGAGGGATAGAAGGAGTATGTGAGGGAGAAGGAAGGGAATAAATAAGCCAAAGCTCTGGAATCCTGTTGTCTTAAGCCTCTCCCTCCAAACTGCTGACTCTCCTGGGCATCAGAGAAAGCATTTCTGACAGTGCAATCACATCAGCGGATCCTTTAAAAAAAAATTATGCTCTCAATCGCCCGCTTTCCACCCTCTGCTGCTCCTTTCAGAAACAGCATTTTTCTTTGCTATCCTGCCTGTTTTTTACGTTTAGCATATAATGCACCCAGAAAGCTGGAGTGGTATAGAATTTCTTTGTACCAATGGTGGTCTCCCAAATACCCTTAAATGGCATTTGCTAAGTGCATAGGAAGCTTTGACAAACTGGTATTCTTTCTATAGCAACAGGAAGGAAAAAAAAAGAACAAAAAAAAAAGTCATGCAAAAAAAAATTGCTCTACAACAATCAACAATCCTCATTCTTCCTTCTTACCTACCCCCCTCCTCTTTGTCCCCCTCTGTTTCTCACCTGTTCCCTGTGGTATATCTAGGCCCTGCTCTGATTTCACATACACAGTGTATCTGTGGTACAAGGGCTTTTAGCATTGGCTAGGTTTGGCAGAAATGGGTTTTCAGAACAAATATTCCCAAGTCTTGTCCTCGGGTAACAATCAAACCCGTCCCACTGTCTCTCCTCCCTGTAACTCACATTCTCTATGCACCAGGATTGAATCTTAGCCAATTCCATTATTCAGACTTATTTCTGACCAACCTTCACACACAAGAGGTAGGAGTGACGTTGGCAAGGCCGTCTGATAAATGTGTTCAAATCTGGCCTTGATTTCCGCAGACCCAACACAGGGACAGTCTGGGATCTTGGAAATTGTAATCTCAGATATGAGTTGGCTTGGATCTGGTAGCACTGCATTAAGTAGAATGGAGTAGTAGAATCTCTGCTGCAAGCACCAGTGGGTTTGGAATGAAGTGCACGTGGTAGGGAGAAGCAATCACCAGTATACCTTTGTCTTTCAAGGAAGTTTGCGTACAGCAGCTCATAGGTGACAGCAGCAGCCACATTCCAAGGTCACCACCAGCAAGTCCTCTGCCGGGGGGTTATAGTTTAACCTGTATTTAAAGTAGACCATAAAAGGGGGAAGAAATTGTATAACAGAAATATGTGTTAGTAACAGATAGGTAGAGACAGTGAACAAAAGAGAAATGAAACGATTGGGGTGAAAAAGAGGGGGGAGAACGACGGTGAGGAAGAAACAGCTAGTGTGAGTGACACTGCAATCGTTCTGCATCATCAATTAGGTGAGTTGAAGTGGTGGGGAGAGGCAGCGAGCACTGAGCCTCACAGGAAGAAATAAATGACTGTGCCCTTATTGAACGCAGCAAGGCATATAGCATTTCAGGCCAGTAATGTCATTGTGCCTTTGTACCGGTATTATTGATGAAGTCTGTCTCAAAGAAAATAATCCCTCAGCACAGCCAGCATTTGAGACTTCTCATTCCACCTGAGAGATCAATGTAAGCAATCTCTGGCATGGAAAATGCAGCAGTATTACAAGGTGCAGTGTGGGAGTGCATGGGCCCAGCTGGAACTGCCCTGCAGAGAAAGTGGGTCTCAGTAGAGTGTAGGACCAATAAACAAGCATAGCAGCCTTACCTGCCAGGATCCCACCCTCTTCCTTTTTATATCTCTCTTTACCTCCTTCCTTTCTCCTCTTGTGCACCAGAATGTATATCAGTCAGCCTGTTGCCCATATCTAAAGCATGTCTCTCTCTCTCATTCTCTCTCTCAGTCTCTCACATTCCCAAGATAACTGCTGAGTTCTTGGTTACATACGTAAAGTCAGCTCCCATGTCAGGGTAGTGCAGTTGTATGGTAAAAATGGGTTGCTGCCTGCCATCAACGATCTGTCTTTATTTCTGCTTTGTCTACAGCACTGTCCGCTCACTACCAGCTTCAGACGTGCAGTTATTTAATTATTAGGTCAGTATGGATGCACCTGGAGATTAGACTTTTTCAGTACATACTTATAAATATGTCTTTCTCTTTCCATTGCTCTTTCAGCACCGACATGCATTCTTTCTTCACCATCTCTCTTTTTTCACCCTGCACATTTCATTACTGCCCAGACATTAAAGCAGGAGAGTAACAATCACTGGTACAGTGAATGCTTAAACCACCATAGGTCTATCTCATTCCTTCTGTTGAGGTGCGATGCTATAGGCACTGCCGGTACTAATGAAACAGCAGCAGGCTCCCATCGGCAGGCACAGAAAGTAAGCACAATCACTCCACACAGTGTCACCATGCCAACGATACCAAGGCTCGACATTCAAAGGCCACTCTGCATAGCCCTCTAATAGAGGAAGTTGTCTTTAGTCTCACTGTCATATTCTTGGGATGACTGAATGATGATGAATTTTGGTCAGTCAGTGCGATGACTGGGAGGGAATAACAATAATAATAATCTGTCTATAACCGCATGGCTTTTTGATGCTGCATGTATTCTTCTCAACACTTTATTTTTGTAGCAATCAATTATACATACAACAATTAACTACTGATCTGCTGATGTAACATCCCAAGAGTTCTAGAGAATCTCATTTATTTCTGCCCACTTTTACTCAGCAGTGATTCATTTTTTTAAAACGGCAAGGCACATTTTAATACAAGAAAACCAAAAATAGAATTTTCCTGCCATTATCCAGTAATAGACTCTATTGAATAAAGAACATCCATATTACATGGATTAATCCTAGAACTGCCCAACTGGATTTGAAATAAGCTAAATCAGAATAGACTGCTCCAGACCATCCCAGATGTCCAGTGTGTGTAGATTTAGATTTATTTTTTTTCAGTAATTGTTCTATAGGTCAGATTGAAAGCTTCAGCTCCGTCAGTCACAATAATTTCCCAAAAATTTGGGAATCAGACCTTGCACTTGGCCAAGACAGATCAGCCAATTGAAAGTGTCCAATCTCATTTGAATCTTCTCCACTTTCATTCCACAACTATAGAAGCTTTCTGCAGTAATAGATCAGTTAATTAAATTTGGCTAATTCATGAAATGAATTACAAATGAACCCAAATATTTCAGTGCAGTTATTTCAAGGAATGTAATTTAATTCATTCTGCCTTTTGACTCACTTCCTTGGATTAGGCCACCAGATCCAAAATGGTAACATCCTTATCATTGTGTCAAAGCATCACTTATAAATATCACACCTAGCTATGCTCGTCTTACTGTTCTGAAAGACTGTGAAAGCTCAGGGCTTTCTCTCAACAGTTCTGATGAAGTATAACGAGCCATTTAGTGCATTGTTTCCAGTTGCCCATGAACTGACTTGATAGTGGATATTGCTCTTGGTGGAATCCCAGTTGTTTTTGTTTTGTCTGCTGTGTGAAGTTCTGTTGAGCAGTTGCTGACCATGGTGCTGAAACCACGTTTAGCGTGGTTCAGAATCATCTGTACTCCTTTATCGCAATAAAAACAGTTTTGTGTGCCATGGCGTTTCATATTTGATGGTCAGTACAGGTATTCTTTCAGCAGTAAATGTGGTTAGTTGCATTTCCTGCAAGTTGTTTTTATTCTTCACTTATTACATAACCCAATTTTATTGTATAAGGTGAATACAAAAGATCTGATTTCAGCACAGTGGAAAAACTCCCATAATCGCTTTTCTCATACAAGAATTGCTTACTAACTCTGCTGACTAGAGTTAGTTACAACTAATAATAATATTAACATATTTTAGTTGTATTATTTGTAATTTAATTATTTATTTATCATTTTATTATTACATTAACGCATTTAAAACACATTGTGAAACGCTGACTTGCAAAGCAAAAATTTTTTTTGAACAGGAATTACTTTCAATTATTTTCATAGGGGTGACGCAGTGGCTCGGTGGGTAGCACCGTCGCCTCACCCTCGGGTTCGATCTCCGGGTGGGGCGGTCTGGGTCCTTTCTGTGTGGAGTCTGCATGTCCTTCCCGTGTCTGCGTGGGTTTACACCGTGTACTCCGGTTTCCTCCCACAGTCCAAAGACATGCACGTTAGGTTGATTGGCTTCTCTAAAGTGGCCCTAGTGTGTG
>JAOTRJ010000027.1:18681937-18701139 GCA_028564905.1 Leptodoras praelongus | reverse complement strand
CAAAGTAACTTGAATTCAGGTCTACCAGCCTTAGCATTGGATATTCCAAGTTAATGACTAAGCACTCTTGTAAGTCTGCTAAATGCCATAAATGTAAATGTAAATATTGACTTCCTGTAGTTTGTTACTGTTTACTCACTTTACAGTGTTTTCATTTATGTAGAAACATATTCATTATTTTTATTTTTAGTCATCTCTGCTTAACAGTGACTCTTTACATGTGCCTAAGACTTCTGCATCGTACTGTACAGTAATTAAGTAAGTTTGGTAAGTTTTACTCAGCGTCTAGGAGAATCTGCCAGAACATTTGGAAATATAAAGTCTTTTTATACTGACTCAATAAAGCAAAAACAACAGGGTGCCTAAGACTTTTGCACAGTACTGTCTATGCACACAAATATTTGAAAGCGCCTGTGCGTAAATATACTCTTTAGAGTTTATAAAGAGTGTCGAGAATTGCATAGAAAGAATGTTTTTTTTACTCTTTGCTGCTAAAAACAGGTATGACTCTAGACACACACACACACACAAACACACAAGAAGTTGGAGAGCTCCCAGAATGAAATAATTACTGCTGAGACAGTAACTCTGTCCCTGGTCCAAACAAATCCCCCCTAAAATAAGGCAAAGCCAAGCAGCAGGAAGCAGCACCTCATTACATCTGCAGCACCGATCCTGCAGAGACACACAAAGCAAGCATGCTGGATACAAATACTGATGTGCACAACTGCCCACTAACAATCCTGATCCACAGTAGATGCTTTTGTCCTTTTTCATATGCACACACGTCACACACACTTGTGTGGATGCAGCACCTACACCGACCTACACCTACACCTAAGTGTGTGGATGGCAGTACTGTAGTTCGAGTGGGCTGTGGTTCAGAGCCGGTTATGAGTGTAATGAGCTTTTATCTTTTCACTGCCTCTTTTCTTTTCCCACTGCCTTACAGCTTCAGTGCGAGGTGGAAAAGCCACTGCTGACGTTCAGAGGGGACAGCTTCAAAAAGGACATGAAGAAATATGACCACCACATTGCTGACCTGAGGAAACAGCTGGTCAGTCGTTATGCTGCCGTAGAGAAGGTATGCTTGAAGTTGCAGGTTTTTTGCAAACTCCGTACTCATTTTCTCTATAAAGACACTCGGAGCTCTTATCTGAGAAAGAGAATTATTACTTATATTTATAAAACTTGATCTTTAAACCTTACTTGAATCCTGTAAGGCTAAAATAAACATATCACAAGCACAGCATGTGTCAGGATGTCATATGCTAAATGTGAGCTTCCATGACAGTTAGCATAATTGTCCTGACAGCTTTCATAGAGTTTGACACCAAGACAGCTAATTGCACATCCTAATATTTCCTAGATACTGTAGTTAGCACATTTTATAA
Organism: Leptodoras praelongus; assembly: GCA_028564905.1. Classification (NCBI taxonomy): domain Eukaryota; kingdom Metazoa; phylum Chordata; class Actinopteri; order Siluriformes; family Doradidae; genus Leptodoras; species Leptodoras praelongus. Next base: position 18,699,745 of record JAOTRJ010000027.1, on the reverse strand, counting down.
TTAGGTATGTGCTTTATTATCTCCTTCATAACATATTGTTTACATATCATTTTGTAACATATCCAGAAAAAAAGCCACATAGTGTCTGATTATTTGATGCCATTGTCGTGACATCACTGTAAATGCTCAATACAGTTAAAACCTGCATCACATTTTGATTCAATATTCTTTGCTAAATGGGCTTCATGTAATTTAGGTTTTATTACATTTAATTAATTAAAATAGAAATAGTATTTTCTGTGTTTCCATGTTTGTAATATGCTCTGACAGTAATTGTTGGGTACATATCTGTAATAAAACAAATGCTAACCACGGCACACTTAGCAAACAAAAATTAGCATGTACACAGTAAAATGTCAGCTATGCTAATTACAGGGAATGTTGCATAACCCTGCTACACAACTGGACATGAGTTGACTTGACATTGTATAACCTTTACAAATAATGTGCTTATGATGTCATTATAACATGGTGTTCGAGTAAAGTTTCATCTGAGAGAAACCTTTTAGGTACAAAGTAACTTTTTGTATATTTTCTTTCGTGCTCAAAAATCTTTGCCCAAATATAAATGAGCAACCATAGCATTAACAGATTGGGCTGTATTCATCACCACCACCTCACCATACTGTGTCTGTGCCCAGATTCCTTCATCCACAGCAGGTGGCTGGGTGAGGTGTTGGGTCCAACTCATGAGACCAATCTATGTTGTTCTTCCCACCAGAAAACAACAGCAAACTAGTCATTTCATAACTTAACATTACTGTAGTGTGTAGACCATTATTAAGGCTTCTGAGCAAATGATTTAGGCTGAAATTTCACAAATCCAAATTGTATTATGTAATGAGGAAGCCATATATTAATTTTGCACAGAAACAGCAGCGAGTTCTCTGGGCCCAAAGTCATATGAGATGGACTGAAAGACAGTGGACACTTGTTCTGTGGTCAGATGAGTCCACATTTCAGCTTGTTTTGGGGGAAAATGGACATCTGATACTATGTGCCAAAGAAGAAAAAGACCATCCAGACTGTTACCAATGAAAAGTGCAAAAATAAGCATATATATGAAACTACCGTTGCTGCAGAGGATTATATTAGTATTTTGGACAAACACATGATGCCATCAAGACAGTGTCTTTCCCAGGAACTCCATATCCATTTCAGCAGGACAATGTCAGGCCCCATTTTGCACAAGTTACAAGAGTGTGGCTTGACTGGCCTGCCTGCATACCAGATCTGTTTCCTATTGAAAATGTATGGCGCATCACAAAGAGGAGAATCAGACAACAGTGATCACGGACTGTTGACCAGCTCAAGTCTTGTATACAGCAAGACTGGGCAAAAATTCCACTTGCAAAACTGCAACAGTTATTCCCAAACGATTAAAAAGTATAATTAAAAATGATGATGTGGCCCAGTGGTAAACATGCCTCTGTCCAACTATTTTTAGTGTGTTGCAGACATCAATTTCTAAATTTGTTTATATTTAACAAATAGAATTAAGTTCATCATTGAACTATTATTGCTTTTTAAGAAAGTTTTCTGGAAATGGGGTTTGTAAAACAATAAAACTGGAATTTCCCTTGTAGTCAAGTGCTGTTATAGTTCCACACAGAGAATCATACATATCTCATGGTACTTGGGTACATAGCTACTATAGACTCACCTGCCACTTTAATAAACACACCTGAAATCCTGCTCATTTACGCTCGTTCAGTGTTAACATCATGCAGATACAGGCCAGGGGCCTCATTTACTGAACCTGGACAGCTGGAAAACTATTGATGAGCCCGTGCAAACTGTAGGCTGACAGGAATGGAATCTGATGTGGTCTTCTGCTGTTGTAGCCCATTTTTCTAATAGCATTGTGTGTTCTGTGATGCGTCTCTGCTCACCACAGTTGTAAAGAGTGGTTATTTGATTTACCCGAGTCAGCTTGAATCAGTCTGGACATTCTTTTCTCATCAATAGCATATTTCCACTTGTAGACCTGCTGCTATTTATTTTTGACACCGTTTTGTGTAAACTCTAGCGACTGCTGTATGTGAAAATACCAGGAGATCAACAGTTTCAAAAATACTTAACAGCCCATTTGGCACCAATAACCATGTCACGATCAAAGTCATTGTGCATAATTTGGTGTATTGTACTTCTGCCACATGATCGGCTGATTTGATAATTGCATGCTATGTGCTGTTTAATATGTCATACTAATAATGGGACAAAAAAGCACCAATAATAATTTTACTTGCTAATACTTGGTAAGAAACACTATTAGTATATGACAAGCATGTTAACACTGGAGTTGTTTATGTTGGAAAGGAAAAACATTTGAACTTTGAAAACTGTGATAAACCTGACATAGTTTTACAGCTCATTGGGGGGACATAATTAATTCTCCAGAGTGATGGGAAATGGGCCAGCATTTATACATTGTATCAATTTCTCCTGAAAGCAAATGCATATAATAGGAGAGCAAATACAAAAAGAGGTGGTGGATGCAAATCCTTAGTTAGTAAGCGAAAGAACAAAGCCTGGCAGGGAGTGGAGGGTAACTGGAGGTGATATATTAATGCCTGCCTTGTCCCTTGTGTCATTGTCTGACTGTAGGCTCGTAAAGCTCTGGCAGATCGGCAGAAAGACCTGGAAGTGAAGACACAGCAACTGGAGATCAAACTGAGCAACAAGACTGAAGAGGACATCAAGAAGGCCCGACGGAAATCCACTCAAGCAGGTCAGAGTTTTCCCATTAACTTTCCATTTATTGCTTTGTCAATTACAATGTGACTGTAATCACTAGGCAACAGTTAAGACCCCAGATTACAGGGACTGTTCTTTTCTTAACCATTGGGTCTAGACATGCTGAAACTGATTAAAATGGGCAGATACAAATTCCTGCAATATGAATAATAATTGGTGAATTTCGTTCTCTACTGCCCTATAACAATGAGGCTTTTTCATAACACCTTCTTGGTATACCGAGCTCATGACGCTTTGCTCTTCTCTCCATTTCCTCCTCTTGATATTTGCCCCTGAAATAAGCCTGCCATTATTAAGTGTTCCTTATTTAGACAAACAGTTTTTTCACAGGTCACTCTACTGTGGCATCAGTTAGCAAACACTGTTGTGTCTGTAGAAGGGTTTTCTGTCTCATTGCCAGGTTCTGTCCACTCCAGACAGCTGAAAACTGGAGATCCGGTGCTGATACAGTGGGAAAATAGCCTTAGAGGAAAAGTTAAAGCAGTTGAGCTCACAAAACGTCTGCCTGCACCAAATAAGGACTATCAGTGGTAGATTTCAATGGTGGCCAGTCAGCGCTATTGAACAGGAGGGGATATGGAAACCTGCAGGATGCAGCTTTTCAAAAGCTGTGAATTGCCTGATGCACCATAGGAGAGTATTATCACCCAGTCAGAGCCCAGGCAGAAGATGGTGTGTAGGCATACAAAGAAGAACAGTTTGGTGTCTGCTTTAGGGTCTGAAATTAGACAGCGCACCAGGGACACATTCAAAGCTGGTGACTAGATATGTAGGGAAAGTGGTCTGTTCTGTAATAAATTTCTACTCCATGTTGCTTTCTATTCTGTTGCTGTCTATTACGTGAACATTTTTCAATCCAGTGATTATATCCTGCCCCAAAATCCAATTGTGTCACAATGTTCTAATGTTTCATTTCCCACTGGAAACTGGCACACAAAGTGTGAATATACACAAGGTAGAAGAGCCGGTCACATTGCAGCCTTTAACAACCTCTACAGCTTGTGGCCTGCAAGGTGTACAAAAGTTGTTCTCTGGCTCCTGGGTGGAATATCTAAGGCCAAGACTATTTCCCATGTGATACACTATATTGCCAAAAGTATTTGGCATAACACTGAATTCAGGTGTTTCAATCACTTCCATGGGCACAGGTATATAAAATCAAGCACCTAGGCATACTGTTTCTAGGAAGCAGGAGCTTCATCGAATGGGTTTCCATGGCCGAGCATCTGGTTTCCAAGCCTTACATCCATGCCTTACATCACCAAGCGCAATGCAAAGTGTCAGATGCAGTGGTGTAAAGCCACTGAACTCTAGAGCAATGGAGACGTGTCCTCTGGAGTGACAAATCACACTTATCTGTCTGGCAAGCTGATAAATGAGTCTGGGTTTGGCGGTTGCTAGGAGAACGGTACTTGACTGACTGCATTATGCTTGCAGTGTAAAGTTTGGTGGAGGGGGGATTATGGTGTGGGATTGTTTTCCAGGAGTTGGGCTCGGCCCCTTAGTTCCAGCGAAAGGAACTCTTAATGCTTCAGTATACCAAGAGATTTTGGACAATTTCATGTTCCCAAGTTTGTGGGAACAGTTTGGGGATGGCCCCAAACTGCTCACCAGTACACAAAGCAAGGTCCATAAAGACATGGATGAGTGAGTTTGGTGTGGAAGAACTTGACTGGGCTGCACAGAGTCCTGACGTCAGCCCGATAGAACATCTTTGGGATGATTTAGAGTGGAGACTGTGAGCCAGGCTTTCTTATTTAACATCAGTGTCTGACCTCACAAATGTGCTTCTGGAAGAGTGGTCAAAAATTCCCATAAACACACTCCTAAACCTTATAGCTGAAAATTGTAGGTCAACATCATACTAAACCCTATGGATTAAGAATGGGATGTCACTCAAGTTCATATACATGTGAAGGCAGGCGAGTGAATACTTTAGGGAATATTGTGTATGTGCTTTATACTGTTGAAATTACCTGCATACAGTGTGCGCCTGTGATATCAAGTTTTCTTTCATCATGAATATTGTAATTGCCCGAAGACATGAATTTTATAGTGAAATTCAACAAATTACAACAACATTGGGGGCGGCACGGTGGTGCAGTGGATAGCGCTGTCGCCTCAAAGCAAGAAGGACCCGGGTTCGATCCCCAGGTGGGGTGACCTGGGAAATTTCTGTGTGGAGTTTGCATGTTCTCCCCGTGTTCGCGTGGATTTCCTCCGGGTACTCCGGTTTCAACATTGGTGCCTTGGGTTTAATATGGGCTGTAGAAAGTGAACTACAAAACATTGGAATTTGTTTATTCCTCGATTTAGCTATGAATACAGATCAATGATCCTTTCAGTGCTTCAGTTTATAAAATGAACTTGATGATTACTTTGCTCATTTAATTTCTTTTGCCATTACATTTTTGTTAGAAACAGCAGTATCTGGCAGCACTATGTGACTCAGTTTAGCATGTTTGCATTTTAAGCCCTTATGATCAGGGTGGCATGAAGCAGCCTTTGTGTAGGCACTTCTCAGTTACTATGTATAAATGGTGTAATCAGTTATGTTTCCTTTTAAATACTGTCGATAATAGTACAAATACATATAAATACTGGCAAATGCACTGGTTTATTTATGCTCCTTGTTGGGTGTACCTTGCACAAGATAATTAGATCATTGAGATGTGCCTCCACCCTGTCTGAGCACTTAAGTCTTTAGATAAAACTGAGGTCTGAACACTGATGTGTGCGGTGTCTGTATTAACTCAGTAGGCGTGCTTACCAAACTCTGAATGATGTGTGTGAGGGATTGTGATTATAACATAAGAGCATCACAGATACCCATTTGATACACTCACTAAGCTTACCATATTAAGATCTGTAGGTACATGTTTACCAGTTTGTAACTGGTATAATGAGTGCTTCTTACCATCAAATCACTGAATCCCCTGTATGCTGTTTAAACCTTATCCAATGGCTTGCATAAGTATTCACCCCCTTGGACTGGCCACTGAATTATGGTGGATGTTTCTTTTAGGTAGAGTCACAGCTGTGTTCTTTTCATTCTTAAATACTGGATTTAATGCCCAAGGGAGGCCTAAAGATTTTTTAAATACCCAAACTCAATAGTTGATACTTTCCCAGAACTTCATCCTGGACTTGTTTTGATAGCTCCTTGGTCTTCATGATGCTGATTCTTACATGAACAGGTGTATTTGTACTGAGATTATGACCTGTTAATTGCTTTAATAAACTAATTATGTGATTCTGATGGCAGTTGATTGCATCAGAACTGATTTAGGGGTTTCACAATGCAAAACAGGAACAAATACTCATGCACTCTTAACAATTATGATTGTGTTTATTTGTAAATAGTTATAATCTCAATTTCAGTTCCAGGTTGTAACACTTCAGAATGTGGAGCCCACATGGGTGTGGATAGTCAGACAAAATGCAGTTTATTGTAAACCTTAGGAGTAGCAGTGCACTATACACTAACATAGTGCTGCATTTAACTGAAAAAAAACCCCACCTTGCAGCTTGGCTAAGCAGCAACCCTTACTGAATTCCTTATTTGCATTTTACTCTGACGTACATTACACATTTAAATATGGAAGTGCCAACATCTCACCTGCCTCCTTTTTTCATTTGATGAGCTTGGAAGTGTAGCCCTCCTGACACAGACACACCTACACACAGCTCATATTGTAAATTGAAAACATCATTCATGGTTAGATGCTGCCCGCCTGCTGTCAGTTACAATGTTTATTCTAATTATTTAGGCAAATATCATTAGAGTCACCAGCTCATTCCTATATGCATAGATGTTTCTCGTCTCATTTCTAGCCATACCATCATGTTTCCTTTGCAGAATTTTGTCCCCTGTGGTATTTAGTCTGAGTTGTGACTGCCCTCTGCTGGTGTAAAGAAGCTCTGAATCTGTAGCTCTATAAACATGACTATAGTATTACCGGAATGTCTGTTTTGCTGGCAATAGGTGATGACCTGATGCGCTGTGTGGATCTCTACAATCAAGCCCAGTCTAAGTGGTTTGAAGAGATGGTTACTACAAGTTTGGTAATTAAACATTTACATTTAAACAGTTTATTTGGACTTTAGCTTACACTGGATCTACAGCATCCATTTTGTGAAATCTCATACTTCATTTCCAATATACAGAGTTGTAAATTCCTAATCTGTAGATTCCTGTATCACCTGAACTGTGGTAGATAATATTCAAGGACACATTGATATGTGAATGTTTCACATCTGATTGTTTTCTGCAGGAGTTGGAAAGGCTTGAGGTGGAGAGGGTGGAGATGATACAACAGCACCTGCTCCAGTACACAACTCTACGCCGTGAGACAGACATGTTCAACCAAAGTGTGAGTCATAGAAAGATACACACTGTTTTAACACCATCCTTCTACAGCAGTCCGTACAGTTTGGTAGCCAGAGCACACAACATACTTTTGTTAGTGTTTACTTCATGATGAATGTTGGCTATTGTAGTTTTATTACCCCTTTCAAGGACAGTCAACATGAATCAACATAGCCACTGAATAGTCTGCTTGTACAAATTGTTTTCACACTTGTACTTTTTTGTCCAGTTAAAATCACACTCTGGTTCATTTTCCCCTCTTGTTGAGATTCATGTGGGCCAATGTGAACAAAGAAATCACACTCCGGTGCAGACCAAAACCATACCGAGAATCCGACCCAACTACCAAACAGATGGCAAGAAATGACTGTTTGGGATTGCATATCTCACTCACCAACACATCTTCGGTTTAACATGCTGACACATGCTCAATATTAGCTCCCTTTTTCTGCTCAGTGGCCTGAAGGCAGTTTTTCTTATTTGCAAAGTGTGAAGTAGTACAGTATTTTCAAGACATTTCCTCAAAGTGCATTCAGCTTGGTATAGTTTTGCCCAATATATTGCCCAGATCGTTACCACAGTTATGAACAAATACCAGTTCTGCCATTGCTCCATGTTAAATTGCATAGCAATGTTTCTCTCAGAAATACACACTAGTCCAGAACACAGGACCTTCTTCCTGCAGAGTGAATGTTCTCACATACATTTAAATGTTTCAGATCAAACTAATTTCAATATTAGACAAAGACAACCCAAGTAAACACTGGTGTTTTTAAATGATGATTTCCTGTAATGAAGGAAGAATGCTGTTCAGCGTTCATGTTCTACCTGGCCCTATGTGAAAAATGTATTCCCCCCAGTTAACAAATCAACCAGTTAACCAAATTCAATTGACTATTGGGCTCAATTACACTAGCCACACCTGGGCATGAATACTGCCAGACCTGGTGAATCTAAACAGGGTTGAATACAGATTTGAATACAGACGTGAAAAAAAGTCATTGAAATCTGTAAAGGGTTACAAAGTCATTGATAAGGCTGTGGGACTCCAGTGAAACACAGTGAGAGCCATTATCCACAAATGGAGGACCAGTGGACTGGTTGTGAACCTTTCCAGGAGTGGCTGGCCTACCAAAATTTCACCAAGAGTGCATCGACAATTTATCCAGAAGGTCACAAAAGAACTCAGATGAACATCTGAACTGCAGGCCTCACTTGCCTCAGTTAAGGTCAACATACCACAATGACAATTCCACAATAACAAAGACACGGGGCAAAAAAAGCCATCCATGGGGTGTTGCAAGGCAAAACTGCTGACCAAAAAGAACACAAAGGCTCATCTCACATTTGTCCAAAAAATATCTAGATGACTCACAAGACTTTTGGGATAATAATAGTCTGTGGACTGAGGAGTCAAAGCTGGAACTTTTTGGAGGACATTACATTAAATCCCGTTACATTTGGTGTAAATGTAAGAACCTCACGAACATCATACCAACATGCAAACATGGTAACTGAAGAAAAGTGGGCCAAAATTCTTCCACATTGATGTCAAAGACTCATTGCAAGTTATCACAAACATTTGATTGCGGTTGTTACTGCTAAGGGTGGCAGTAAGTTTAGGGGGGCAATTACATTTTCATATTGGTGATATAGGTTTTGAAAAAATCTCCAATAAATAGAATGATCATTTCAAAGCTGCATTTTGTGTTTAATCATGTTGTCTTTATCTTATATTACAATTAGTTTCATGATCTGAAACATTTAAAACGTGCCAAGTTAGAAAAATAGAAGAACTTGGGAAGGGGCAAGTACGTCTTTCACAGCACTGTAGTTTGTATTGATGCATTTTGTTTTGCGTTGGATTTTTCTCTGTGTGAAAACCAAACTCAATCATGCAGAAAATGCTCCAAGTTTGCAAACTCATTAACTGATTGAGACCAGTGCAAACTAACTACAGGTGTGAAAATACCCTCAGGATGTATTCACAAGTGGCAGGTTGGGTTTAATTAAAACGAGCTCTGGTGCAATTGCTGTCTTAATACGCAAATGTATTTAGCCAAACACACAACATTGTTCTGGAAGTTATGAAAGTACAGTCAGGTTGTGACCTTATCCGTTTGCCTTGAAATGTCTTTGGTTTGAAAAATGCAGTGTGAACACTAAGTGACAGGACTAAAATGTGACAATGTGTCCAGACAAAGAGAACCAAACTATGAGTGTAAATTTATCACAATTACAACATATTTCCACAACATGATGTAGAAATGTAGAAGTGTTTTATTACACTTGTAAGCTTTTCCAGGTTTTCTGATAAGGACATGTTAGGTAAAGAGGATGTTTAACAACATTGCTTTCAGATGGCATGATTCAGTGGAATCAAAAATAAGTTTTTAAGTGCAATTTTTTTCTTTCTTCACTTTGAGGGTAATCAGACTGTTATCATTTTACTTGGGTGGGATACATAAAAAAGTAATATATTTCACTTCAGGAAAGCCTATAGTTTCAAAACTTTATGTAGGAGAAAAATGACTATATGAAAGGCTTTCCGAGCCTTTCATCAGGTTCCAATCAGATGCAGCACTTCTAAGTTTATGCACACGTTTCTTATGCACAGCTCACCAGTCAGCTAAGAGATTAGACATGATCCAGTTACTGATCCTGTTACTAAAAGTGCATGCTCCACATCTTCCCCCAGGGCTAAACGCTTTAGCAAATCCTACCACTTAACATTTCGGTCACGAGGGTGTCCATGCTGAAGGCTGAGTAAACAAGTGTTGTAGGCATGCACAAAGTGTTATGAGAACTGCAGATTTAATGATGGCTGGCCACCAAGTATCAGTGTTAGGCACAATAATAAATAGAGAGATATCTACATTATACCACCACACTTTTGCACCTTGACACTCTCTTGAATGAAGCCGAGCGACAGTGAAGATGCATTCTGTTTCAGTTCTATGCAAGTCTGTAGATTACGGTGGAACACAATGGCACTATCTGTATTCATATCTGTTAAGTGCTCCATATATATAAGTATCTGAAGTAGAAATGGTCTAAATCTTGAAGAACATTGGGGAGTAAATGCAAGAAGTAGAACTCATACCACCACTGTCAGAATGTCATAGAAAACACTGAGAATCCATCAAGTAATGTGGGCTTTATTTGTCCCACAAGCTTTCATATTATGGCAGTAAAGTCTCCTACTCACATGACTTGTTATTGCATTCTGCAGGATCCCCAAAGCCTCGTCAACCAAGTTTTCTACGAAAAAAGAGAATAGTGCATCTCCTAATTGTACTTGTACTTGGATCCATTTAGAACACATTATGCATTCAATCTGATAAATGGTGTTATATTTAGATACATCTCTACTGCAAACAACTCATGTAAAAAAAACATGATCAAGTAACAGTAGCTGCTGTAATGATATCTTTACATATTGCAGGATGTCCACTTTCCCAGCATACAGTATATAACCATATTGCAGAGTAAGTGTCATTTTAATGGATGTGTTTCACTAAAGTAACATCTAATGTGTGCGTTGTAGACCCTGGAGCCGGTGGACCAGCTCCTCCAGAGTGTGGATCCAGCAAAAGACAGAGAGCTGTGGGTGCGGGAGCACAAGACAGGGGATATGAGACCTGTGGACATGGACATTTAGAGACACTAACCTTATAGAAAACACACACACACACACACATACACACAAACAGTGCGCACTTCATCCAAACTATTCAAGTCTGCCTGTATTTCTTCAAGTTTTCGGCCAAAGCCATACAGCATTGTTGCGCTCAAGCCAGCATTTGTATTCTTCAATGTCTTTCCATGGACATAGAACTTAGAAAGTTACAAAGAGTGGTGATATCTTTATATCAAACAGTTTACAGGCAGAGTGCATTAACATTGTTTTGCATGAACAAAAATCCACCAGCCTTATCGATCGTCAACACACACACAGATCATCATGTTGATCCAGGTACATATGCATATACACAATGCAAGCAGTGAACTCTTTTAAAATAAAATGTTACAGTTAAGTACATTCAGGCAACATTCATGCTGCTAATAGAAGCACATACAAATGCTTAAATATGACACCATTAAGGCAGCATGCATAAATTGGACCATTATTTATTCAGTAAAATAATGGTTTAAAAAAAGGAACTCTGTCATTTATCCTGTTCAAAAATACTTTCCACAGCAAAAACCAGCTACACTTTGAAAAGACAGCTGTCTTAACCCAAGTAACCAGCATGATCCCATTTGTAGAATTTGTGCAGATTAATATACTATTATAGTGTCATTGTATAGTTATGTTGTTAAATCTGTAATGTAGTAAAAAAAAAATACAGAATTTATTGCCATGTGAAATACAATGGTATTTTTATCATATTCACACCCAACCTAAATCTACAATATGAACTCTTCTTGACCAAAAAAAAACCCCAAGCCTGAAGAAAATGCATTATCTAGGTATGGCTATTTTTAAAAAATATTTTTGCAGACTTGTTTTGCAAAGAAGCATGTAGTTCTCAAAAATTGCTGTGATGAATAATACAATTTCATCAACAGAATAATAGTTGTGTAAAAAAAAAAAATCAGCCCACTGACTGTGTCTTTCAGCCCATAGAGTTTGTGTCTGCAAAATCCCGCATTCATACACCCAATCGTGTAATTTCTCCTCAAGCAAAGCCAAGAAACCTCTTTATGCAGAACATAATCAGCTCTGTGCAGCAACATAATCTCATATTGCTTTCATTTCAAGTTCAGTTGGAGAAGTTACTAGAGCTGGTGTTAAGGATAAACTTTAGAGTTGCGTGTAGAAACTGCTTTAACTTAAATGAAGAAGCCTTTATTTGCCACATATTACATTTCAGTACATGTAAGAGTACTGTAGTGTACAGTATGTGACAGTAAATGTGGCATGATCATTTGTATTATGTACACTCTTAGAATAGAGAGCTCTTTAAGGGTTCTTTTAGGCTTTATTATAATTAATAGCTACTACTCTTTCTGGAACCACTCTGTTATATAGTTCTACATAGGACCTTTAAGGAGTCCCTCACAGGGACAGCAGAAGAGCCCTTAAGATTTCTAAATCATCTAAGAGTGTATAATGTACACCTTTTAGTGCCTAAAGTTATGTCTTGGAATGTTCATGATATGTTTTCTGTGTGTACATAGGTATAAATATGTGTGTGTCGTGTTCTTTTGTTTGGTGTCTGCAAATGCCAACCCTACCCATATTCTTGTGTAAAAGTGAGTTAATGTGAGATTGTTCATATATTGAGACCTCGGTTAAACATTTTCACATTAAGACCTGTTTGTGGTAGGCAGCTGAACACTGTAGGCTTAAAACCATTTCATCCTTCAAGTATCATCCAAGTATCATCCTTCTCAATATATCACACAACAGGCCACATTTCTAGCTGCACACAAGCTGCATATTTACATTTACATTTACATCTACGGCATTTGGCAGACACCCTTATCCAGAGTGACTTACATTTATCTCATTTACACAACTGAGCAACTGAGGGTTAAGGGCCTTGCTCAGGGGCCCAACAGTGGCAGTGGATTTGAATTCATGACCAGCAGTCCAACATCTTAACCACTGAGCTACACTGCCTACATATAGACATATTTATTTGTAAATCATTCACAGGAGCACTTTACACAAGAAATGTGACTTTCATGAAAACCGAGTTGTCGAATGTGGAATTCACAAAAGTCAAATCTTACAAGAGCTCCTGAGTTTGTATAATTTTATGTATTTTAAGGAGACTCCCTAATGCAAACCTCAAGTGATTTGGCTTCAAATCATATAATTGATGAATTACTTGAAAGAACCCAAAAGAAATCTGTAAGACAAACACAACCTGTCATTCAATATAAGACAAACATAGCAGCCTATAAAATGAGGAAGAGTTAGTGTGAGCCTATGGTAGACGATACACTGCAATGGTTGCAAATTTTGCTCACAACACACTTAAAAGGTACTCGCACAAGTGTAGTCATCATGTTGCTTTCAGCTCAGTGAGCTTTTTCTTTTATGGCGTTTGTAGTTATGTAAAACAGCTGTGTCACGTGAACATGCTTGCCCATTTACAGCTGATTGGCATTTCTCAACATATGCACTAATGATACAGAAGAAATTCCACATTACCATTACCTTTTATAACTCTAGTGGGAAGTTTTAGTATGGTCTAGCCTACAAAAAACATTTACCCATAACTTTAATAAATGATTGATAAATGAGGCCCAATGAAAATTGGACAAAACATGAATATGCAGCACATAGGAATTTAAAGCATAGATAAGCCATTTAAAACATTTCTGCTATTTCTACATAATTTATCTGTTAATTAAGCATGTATCAACATACAGGGAGATCCATTTAATAATAATTTGAGCTAAATGATATCAGACAAATATGACACCGTTAGAAATTGGGAGAAATACTGGAATAAGTCTATGAAGCAGTCAACAGGGAAGCAGCTGCATGTGTTTACTACATTCATTGTTGTTCTGTGTTAATGTCTTACTGTAAGTGTGTGTGTGTAGATATAAATCCATGCAGGGACTCTGAGCAGAATGGGGTTGTATGGGGCTGATGTCAATCTGGATCACCTCATGTGGAAGGAAAAAAAGAACTATGGAAGAACTTTTGAACAGTGTTGCTTGTTTAAATAAATCAAATAGGGCACATGCTCAGACATTTTCAGGTAGTACACAGAAGCTTTTGTTCCTTTTTACCCAAGTTAATTTTCTACTAACTACCATGACTCTCTTGCTTAACATTGGATGTAGTTGGTTTGCCTTTACACAGTTTTGCATGTCTAACATTGTCCATTTCTGAATTATATGTGACATAATGTGTATACACATCAACATTGTGCATTCTGTGTATTTTTAAAAATTGTTGCATTAAATGTCTGTGTATGTAACTAGATGCTTTTTTATATGATGTTGTAATTGTTGACTTATTTGCTTTTTCAAGTTAATGGTCCCCATTACTACATGTTTATGGAATCACCATGTTTCTGTTGAATATGCCCATGAAATCGCCAAAATAAAGAAATAATAATAATAACAACAGATTATTTCAACTACATTTTATTTTTTATTCAACAAGACCAGGACCATGACATCTTTGTCAAACTCTTGTTTTTCACCTCACATCACCTAATTTCTCAGCCATTGCGATTGGAATGGACTGATCCCTTTAAGCAGATGAAACGCAGCCTTCTGGCACCAGTCCTCCTACAAGTCCGTCACGTCCAATCAGCTCCAGCAGCTCAGCATTCCACCCTTGAAACCAGGCCATGCATTAGGCTAATCCAAAGAAAGAAATAAGCCCATGCATTTCTCACCATTCCCCCCAAAGCTTTGGTGAAGCAGAGCAGCAACACGCCAATGATTTAACAGAGAAAAGAAAATCGCACCTGTAATGTACAGTTTCCATTGTGGAGCACTTACACAACAGTAGTGCGAATGCTTTCTACAGATTTCTCTCATAAAAATTTAATGCATGTGTGAGATCAAAATGAATTAGGTCATTTAGAAAATTTTAAGTAACTAGACACAGAATATTGGACCATTTTAAAATCAACCATTATCAATAGGAAATGTCTGTCAGGCAGCTGAAGCTGACACAGATGTATACCCATGATGCACCAGGAAATAGAGCCAACTGAAGCAAAAAACAAGATAAGAGACATATACTGTATCTCATGTCTAGGGTTAAACAGCTGAGGTCAAATTTTTGAGATGCAAGAGATACATAAATGTGTCTAGCCAAATTCACCCTGTGTTTGCAGATCCAGTAGAGAGCCAAATAGCAGTGATAATTTTGTTGACAGAATAACTTTGTCAACATTTCTTCCAGGATAAATAAGAAACAATAACTAAATCAACATCTTCCATTGTATTCAAAATCACAATATGAGGACATTTTCCTCAACAAATAAAAGCAAGATAAAAATGGCAGTGATTGTTGGTAATCACTCACTCCAACATCACCACTCTCAACACCATCACCCCATAATCACCAACCTCCCTCCAAATGTGTTTGAACAGTTACTGATACGTGGTTAGAGAACAGACAAGAGAAGATATGGTCATGCATGTTGCTCTGTAAACAGCCCTTCTGATTAGAGCATGAATATAAACCTAGTTCCATTGAAAAAGAAATGAGAAATTGCTGTATATACTTTTTGGAAAACCTGAAAATGACAATCTGACAACTTTAGCTGCTTTCACTAAAATTGTAGTGTCTCTAATTAAAACTAGCAAAACCCAAATGTGATTTAAAGCATTCTTTGTTTTTGTCAACAGAACCAGGCTAAAACAAATAAATTAGCTGCCAAACTTAACACTGTCACTGGCTCAGGAGAGGTTGCCTGGATTGACCTTCAGATTTTAAGAGGATTGATTAAGCCAGAGGGATTGCTAACCTGAGCCTAATTGCTTTCTCATTACCTTTCCTTTACCTAACAGTCATGTTATTATAAACAAACAAAGCAAATAAACTCATGGTGGATGCTCCATTAATGGATCTGAAGTGACAGTGGAGGACATGCATGGCCATACAAAGGAGATTGTATAGTTGTGGAATAAGAATACAGATGGTTTGTCAGGATCATGGCTCTGCTGTGTTAACTTAGACAATGCACAAACACACACAGATGGTCTTCTTGAGCAAAGGAGTGCCAGAGTGGCATAGCAGTGTAGCTGTGTAAACAGGAAATGAGCAGTGAACAGTCACAGGAGAAAGTGGCGTGAATGTTATGCCTTCTTCTCCTTCAGTTTGTCCTGAATCTTCTTTGGTTCATCAAATTGTATCAACCTCAAAATGTCTTTGTTTTCCATCACTCCCTGTATGAACTCGCCCTCTGCGATCTTATCTGCAAAGCCAACGAGAGACTGTGAGAACAGAATATTTTCATTACTGGCTAAGAGAATATTTATTTGTCTCTCCGGAGTCGTTTGAAAGGTTAAAGTTTTAGCTTTAAGGGCTTCTTCTTAAAACTTTTGAGAATGTGAAATACTGAAATACTTGTAAAATGTTACAGTGTTCAATGCTTCTCCCACAGGGACAAACAGAAAATATCATTTACTCTAATGGACTGTAATGGTTTCTGGTGACATCCAGTCCTTTGGTATATTTTTTTGGCCATACAAACTGTAATTACCATTTTCTTTCTTTTGGAAAAAGTTCCATATTTTGTCGGCTCGCTTTTCTGGTGTGTTCTCATCCTCTGGAAGTTTTTTCTGGTCTTCAACAGGAATCATATTGAAAATTGCCTAGATTTAGGCAGAATCAAGTATGAATAATATAACCATCATTTGAAATAAACTGTTTCATAGATGCATTAACTCAACCTAAATACTAAAGTCTTACACACATAAGAGGAATAATCCATTATTCAATCCTTTAACCATGTAGATACAATTAACAATACAAATATTCTACATTATAATTTACTATACACTGAAGTCAGCTTAGACTAAAGTAAAATATGTCTATTCCATGTACACACATACACACCTTCACAATCTCCTGAACTTCATTTTTGCTGATGGTTCCATTGCCATCAACGTCATACAGAGCAAAAGCCCACTCGAGCTTGTGCAGAGTTTTGCCTGAGGAGGTTAAATGCAGTGCGATTATGTATTCCTTAAAGTCCAGCGTGCCATCGGCGTTGAGATCAAAGCTACGGAAGACATGCCGTGCATACGCAGTGGGGTCGGAGTTAGGAAAGAAGCTGGCATAGATGCCCTCAAACTGCTCCTTAGTAATGCGCCCACTGGGACACTCTTTCAGGAAGGTGGTGTACCATGCGCTGAGCTCAGCCTCACTGTATTTGGTGTTCATTTTTAGATCCTCCAGAATCTCCTTGGACAAAGCGCTGCTCTTGCTGTTTCCCATGCTGTATTTTAAACTTAAATCACCACTTTCTCGTTCTCCTGCTTCTGATTTCTAGTATCAGTTCTCTACTGGGTTTCGCTGAATACCCAACTACACCTATCCCTAAATCTTCTTGGGCTGCTCTTTCTGACAACTACAACTCAGCTACGTGCTTGATGGGATTAGGGCTATCTCTTTTATACCCAGGCAGGCTCTCTGAGAGATTAGTAATCTATGTAACACACCTCTGACATCTTAAATATGGCAGTTCAACTGTTTGCTACAGTGAATCATCACCCAGTATATGGTTCAGATTTGGCCCTATAGCTATGAAGCCTCCTGAAGAAGCATATGGTTCTGTTAGTTAGCACCATTCAACTTTAGTTTAGATTTAGTTGGTGTTAGAGTTACAGAGGTCCCACACGGTTGTTCTATTTGTCTAGTCTGTGTGGTGGGATTGTGTCAAGACATACAGTATGTGCTGGATTTAACCTGTGTTAAAGTACTGATTTATTATACTGATTATATTATTTATTATATAAGGCTTAAGAATGTTAAGTCTAAAATAATCTAAGGCAATAATAATGGAAAAAGAATCCTACTTTCTGTGGACACTGAAATGTGTCATTAATGCTTTTCCCCCATAGAAATATTTATTGTGCATGAATACATTTAGACTGTACTACAATGAAACTGGGCGGCACGGTGGTGCAGTGGATAGCGCTGTCGCCTCACAGCAAGAAGGACCCGGGTTCGATCCCCGGGTGGGGCA
>JAOTRJ010000027.1:18622281-18632392 GCA_028564905.1 Leptodoras praelongus | reverse complement strand
GATGCCTTCAGTGACAATCTACAATGTAAATAGTCATGAAAATAAAGAAAACGCATTGAATGAGAAGGTGTGTCCAATCTTTTGGCCAGTACTGTATGTGAATTCAGTATTAATATTATATTTTCTATTAAATCGCAATTCATCTGAATTTAGTTGTCCACTTCTTGTGATGTTTGCAATCCTCATTTATCTATTGAGTTCACACTTTGCATCATTATTACATCAAAGTTTTAGTTTTAGCCCTGCACTATAAAACATTACAGCACTGTACTGTAGTAGGAATGGTGTAAATGTGCAAGTTGCTTATTGCAATAGGAACATTATAAAGAATTAGCATTCAGATTTGTAATATAAGGATTGTTCTTACAAAATGTACAGCTATACATTTATGACTAATCCCACTTTAGCAATAATCACTCATTTAAATTACTCATATTACCCTGACCAAAATCCTTCACCCTATATTATATGACAATGCACGTGGTTCATTACTACCAACGTTGCCGCCATTATCACAAAATGACATCTTTTGTGTCATGGGAACATGGGAAGTTGGTGGTCAAGTGTAATGAGCTGATTTGATTATTGCATGCTGCACAGCACCAATTCACAACTCTGGCCCTGCTGCACCCCCGGTCCTGCACATTTTAATGTTTTCCCTGCTCCATTATACCAACTTCAACTCAGAAAGGACTGTTAATGAGCTGGTTAGTTGGATCAGAGCAAGGAAAACACTAAATTGTACAGGATATGGAATACTCCAGGAGCGGTGTTGGGATCCTTTGCTCTACAGCACTTACGTTTCTGGATAACCAGAGATGGATTTGACATCAAAAGGTTAACAGGATACAATCCAATTTAACAGGATACAAACCTGAAACAAGACTTTGATGCAACAAGCAGGTGTAAGTGTAATTATTATTATATTATTATAATTAGTATAATTAATTATATACTGTGATTTTCTTTTTGTTTTGCTTTATTATGTGGGGGTAGAATGATGATATTACTCATGCTGTTCTAGATTATGATATTTTACATTGCTATCATATTGGCCTAGCTGCTTGGGCCTACTTGGACTGTATAGCTTACTTATTCAGTGATTTGAGATCTTTTAGAAATAATAAAGGAGTAGGGTGGACAGTAATGTAAATCAATCCCACAATGTTAAAAGTGACACACCCTCTGGGCTGCACGCCGCGCTGCTTAAAGACACGGTGGAAGCACACAACGCTCTACAAAACACAGAGAAAAAAAAAAAAAAACACGCCGCACAACTGAACCATAAAGAGAATACAAGGCTCTGCGGTGAGCAAGAGCTTCAATAGTGCCAGTCCACAGCGTAAAGAAAAGGACAAACGGCACATGTCTTTTATGGAAGGAGAGCTGCTTGAAAATATCGACATAGCTTTTGGCACTTTTACATGATGATGTCCTTTAAAAAAAATTATCATCATCATAAAAACACAACAGTTGCAGAACTTGTGCACATGCATGAGAGAGGAGTCCATTTGGAGAAGTCCACAGCGGCAGCGGGCAAGGCGAAGAGCAGCTCAGTGTCTGTAAAGGTGCAAGGCGAGCAGATGGAGCGCCCTCTGGCTCTCTCTGTCAGAGTCCCCCCTGACCCACCACACGCCACCAGCACTATGGCCCCCCGGTGACAACACGCAGGGGAGGAAGAGAGGACAGAAAGGAGGGATGAGAGCGGCCTTCTTCCACTGAAGGAGGGGTGCGTGGAGGCACGTGTTAGGATTGTTTTGGAAGGGGGGGTAGGGAAGGCTAGAGGGGGAAACTGGGAAGGAAGGGGTGCAACCCCTGTGCTATCCGGAGTTGTGTCTGTGTCTGATAGCCTGTCTGTGTTCACACTGTCGAAATCAATTTGCCATCGGAACTGTGGAACAAAGAGAGAAGGAAGCTTGCCAGGTCGGACACACTTAGAAAGAAATGGAGAAAAGACAAGACAGCCAAAAGAAGTGGAGGACAGGAAGGGATGTAAGAGACGTTGAGGTGTAGGGCAGAGAGCAGCACTGTTTTAACATAAAAACAGCAGCTCCACAAATGTAGTAGATGGAAAGATTGATTTATCTCATGGGCTGAGATAAAAAGGAAACTAAAGAAAACTAGGGGCCAGATTTGAGGTGTTTTGGCTATCAAAAGTCATCTTCTTCAGTGTAAGTTAATTGTACGGCTAGATGGAATTCAGTTTAGATGTACAGACCTAGAGACAGAAGTACAGGTCACACAGGATACGGACAATGAGATAAGAAATGACGCATTGCACATGTTGATGATGCTTCTCGTAGCCCTCAAACCCACCAACTCGCTCAAACACATACACAACACAAAGACATGCATCCAGCCTTCTCCAGTCAAACACACAGGGCATATACTGTTGTGTTCCTTCAGGGGGGTGGGGTGGGATACTTAGACAAACTTTTTCACATCTGCTACTTATCTGAGCTGACAGATGCCACAATGAGCTAAGGAAAGGTAAATACTGATAAAAACAGATATTAAAAGAATACTCCTAATTTCTAAATGCCAAATTTGCAGTATGTACCACAGACAAGAATTTCAGCTCCTTTCCCAAGACCAAGAAAAAAGCAGGAGCTGCATAGAAACAGGTTTGAAGCTCACAGGTAATCAAGAACACAAAAACAGTACTAAAAAAAACATTTGTTAGTAATGTGGTTCATTTACCACTTCCTCGTGTAACATTTTTATATTATAACTCCATCCCCATGTTTTATTTAAACCATTGTATAAACCATATACAGTATACAATTAATTTATTTAATTGAAATGTAATTTAATTCAAATTAAGCAGTAGTTTGCATGCAACAGTTTGAATTTGGGGTAAAACAGTTTCCTAGAAAGTTGTTTTTTACCTCCACAAGCAAACAATTGCACATTAAGTTCAAAATGAGGCTAGAACAAAGTTAGAAAGATGTCTTTGGTAAGACCTTTTTACGTGTCTGTTTCACCCGCAGACCTTTACTGCTACAGTGCAACAATTATGGGTTTCAATGTATTCATATTTATTCAGTGATTGCACTTAGCCGTCCATTTATAAGCAGCCGTTCTGTATTTTTTTCTTCCTGGGTACAGGGAAAAATGCCCAAATTCTTGCCCACATACACTGCAGATATGGTGAAAAGTGATTAAGAGAAAAAGCAATGGAGTATTCCTTTAATTACTGTTCACTATCAGAAGGATCTCCCTACCATGATTCATTTAACACCTTACAGTTTATTTCTTACATATAACGCATCAGTTCTTCCACATTAGATCTTACCTTGTTGCAAAACGACTGTCATAATCCTCAATTGCTGGCTGTGAATTTGTAAAAAGAACATTTCATTGCTACCCTGGAAGTGCACTGAAGCAGGCGTAATTAGTGTTAGTGGAAAAAGTCGTGCATTGGTCAGTACAATCAGAAACGTGTGTTCTGCTCCAGCAGGTGGAGTCAGTAAGCTTCTGAGCTCAGAGTAACAGATCTGTCCCCATTAAGCAGACTAGAATCATGCAGAGACGGTATAGAAACAAATTAGCTGACAAACCTACAGGATTAATAATTAGCGAGCATGCTCGTGTTGGCATGTGTGCGTATGTGTGTGTGTACCTGTGTGAAGCCAGCCATGCTGTAGGGACGTGGGCGATTCTGTGTGAGGCTCTGAGCCAACAGACGGGCGGTCAGACCGTAGTCAGGCATGGGCAGAGACGTGTCGTCTCTCTCCAGCAGGTTCCCCGTGCTGCTGCTCTTCCCGTGATGTAGACTGAAGGAGAGTGCACAATCAGCCCAGACTACTCAAGCCCATACATGCACCGCTGGAGTTCGCAATAGCTTTTATGAAAGCAGTTGATTTTGCAGTGGCTTCATTTGAATGAAAAAGGTGCGTCAGCCAAAACCCAGCTTCTATTTATCTATTTATTTTATTTATCTGCCCCTGTGACAGAGCACCCAAGCAGGAAATCCCCCATGCCACTTAAGAAGCAACAACTATAAAATATAAGTGCACTTGGTCTGTGTCAAAGAGCCTGCGAAAAGCCTACAGAAAAAAAACTTCAGAATGTCGCTGTTGGAAAAGATTCTCACTATGTCACTGTTTGTATTTAAGAAAAAAAAAGACATACGTGTACAGCTTTTTTTTTTTTTTAAGTGCCAGAAAGCACCAGGGTACTTACTTAACCCGCAGTTTGTCACTGTCACTGTCAGGTAAAACTCGTGTGTAGGAAAAGGGGAACCAGCCTCTCCTGAAAAGAAACATAAGCAAGCTAGTGCTTTTAAAAGTAAACCAATAATACAAGACAGTGGTAAGAATGAAACAACCAGAATTGTTCAGTCATGTCCCAGCTGTTGATAAAAACAGGTTTTCGTCTATTCCCACAGCACAAGGACTTACATCTTGTTCTTCTCGTTCTCTCCGTAATGCCAACCATCCCGAGCCTCAGGCACCAGCAGTGTGATAATGTCTCCCTCAGTAAAGCTGAGCAGCGTGCTGTTGTCACCAGCAGCATGAGAGAAGATGGCCTGCACACGTGAGCGCCCGTTCTTCTCCAGTCCTGCAGCCATGGAGCTGGACCTGGGCAGGGTCCGTGTCTCTCCTGAGAGGAAGAGAGACACATGCTATGAGATCAAGATAGTATATAGTAGGCAGAAATCTGAACTGTGATGCTTCAGTGATCTGAACATTTGGGTCCTTAAGCTCCTTGACAGGTAACTTTAAAAAAAACAGTTGACCAGTTGTGGTTAGCTCTATAGTTTAGGTGGCTTGGTCTCGTACCCACGGTGGCCTTGCTTTTAGCGGGCTGGGGTCTGCGGACTGGCAGGGTGTTGGAGTAAACCTCGCTGACCTGCCTCTGTGGCTGAGTCTGGGACTGAGGCTGTGGGGATGCAGGTCTTCCCTGAGAAACGCCCCCTTCACCCCAATACTCCTCCCCTTGCATTCCTGTTGTACCATTGACCAGAGACATGCCATCAGGCCCCATCAGCCTCTGCAAACAAGGGGTACAAAATGAAGATTCGTACAAAAATTGTTTTGGCAAAGGTCACTTTTAAGTGCAAAAAACAATTTAGTTATTATCCAGCTGAGTAAAGTGCATTTGTATACAAAAGGCACCATAAAGAAGGCAGAGGTAGCTCAGTGGTTAAGACAGTTGACTACTGTTCAGAAGGTCCTGAGTTCAAATCCTAGAAACATCAAGCTTCCACTGCTAGGCCCTTAAGCAAGGCCTTAACCCTCAACTTCTCAGCTGTATAAATGAGCTAAATGTCTGGCAAACACAATAAATGGAAATAAAGTTCTGATATGGATGCTTGGACAGACAAACTACACTCAAATGACATTTAGAGATTCTAGATATCACTGGATGTCTTTAGAGGTTATACAACACTAACACACACCAGACATGATTTTATTAGCTTTGGTTGCTTGCTTTTCAGTCTTTTGCTTATGTGCACTAATAAGGATTAACCAATGGACACTAGGCCCATTTATGCTTCTAAATAAACCTTTAATGAAACCTGTCTTCAGTTACATCTGACCTAGTCATGTAAAAAAAAATAGAACTCGTTAATATAAATAGCTATTAACAGAGAGTACATGTAGGTAGTTATCTGCAGTTACAGCACCTCTAACTCTGCTTCACTAAAATGTATTTTTCTTCTCTTCTGTTTACTTCTTTACTCTGATAGCTGGCTATCCAATGATTTCCATTTATTATTATATATATTATAGAAAATAAATGAAATATACCTGCATAACCTAAGGCATGTTGCTAGTATTAAACAATATTAGTCATGTAAATTAATATATGAGTAAATTGGTGCATGCCATATGCATTTGCCGTCTGAACGAGGGACCTGTGGGTGGGAACTTGTGTCCATACATCTGAAGCCGACTGATCCTTTACCCTCAAAATCACCACTCATTTTTGATGTTGTACAACAGTTAATGAAGCAGAAACAGATCCCACATTTTGTGCATTCAAATCTGTGCTCCTTTCAAATTGGATGAATAAGGGACAGTGTGACAGATGAAAAGCCAACAACAACTTTTTTCATTTGTACAGAAAGTTTCTGAAGCCTTGATGCAGCGGTTGCATTGCACTATGGAAATGTTTTCCTGCTTTCCCTTTGCTCCCTGCACCAACAATCCATCTAATCACATGATGACATGATAACATCAGCAACTCAATAGGCTTCCGACCACACTGGAAGGAATGATGAATATAAAGAATCACGTTTGTGAATGTATGTGATGGTTACTTATGTACAGTGAATATGTAGAATAATCCCACAGACAGACTCGGAATGACGAAACCTTCTGTAATAATGAGCTGTAGCTGGGTAATAGGGGTGTAGGTGCCACTCACCCCTTGTTGGCCCATAAGGGCTGCCAATTCAGGGGGCACAGGCAGGGGCTGAGCACCAGGGATCGGCTCAGAGATGACCAGGTTGCCCTTAGAGGAATGCAGTGGGCTGGAGAGAAGGGGGTTCGAGCTGGACATCAACTGCTGCACCAGCAACATGGCCCTCTCTGGCAGCTTGTTGGGATCTGAGCAGGATTGCTGCCACACTGGAATCTTCTGGGTGAGCAGATCCTTGCCCTAGACACAAAAACATAAAAGAGCAAATGAAAACTTTTTTTTTTAATCCATCAACATTTAAACTTTCTTCAATTCAGTATGCAATATGAATTATGTAATCTAAAGATTAGATCATGCAAAAGCTGGTCTTTCAGAATCTGCTGGTAATCACGACAGGGCCTCACTTTCTCCTCACCTCATCGCCCTCTATTCCAACACGCTGCAGCGTGGGTGAAAAGCCTGCCTCTGTACCCATCCGCCCACTCCTCGCCCAGTGACTCACTCACTCACACTCAGACACACACACACACACACCACAGCAAGTGCATCCTTTCTAAATTCTTCCCACACGTGCCCCTATACTGCTACTGGACTTGCTGTCAGGGCATTTCTCAGGGCATAAACTCCCATTATTAGGGCTTAGACCACACACACACACACACACACACACACACACACACACTATGCAGTATGATCACCCTTCTTAAGATTCTATTAGAACAGTTTTTATTCTCTGTACACAACCAAGGACTTAAATAAGCTCCTCTGTTTTGGTATTTGCCACAAACATAATGCAGCTAAGAGCAGAATGTTGCAGGAGTGAGCTCAGAGAATTGCCATGGCAACCACTAAGATTCTGCCGCATGGCCTTTGCATTGCATTGGACAGTTTGTTAGCAGATTTCAACAGACCATCAGATGAAGATGCTCCATCTCTCTCACCTTGCCATGGTATGCACTGCTGTTCTTGGCCACGGTACACTGGCGGTCCACCAGGAAGCAGTATCTCCTGCGCTCCTCAGACAGAGCCGTTTTGTAGCCCTCCACGATGAAGGTGTCCAGCTCATTCTGCTTAGTGTTGATAGTCTCCACATACTGAGAAAGGGAGAAAAAGTCAAACAGTCAGTCTAGATTCCATAAATTTGAGAGTCACTCTGTGACCAATTTAACTATCCCCAGCAAGCACCGGGTTGCTTGG
This sequence comes from Leptodoras praelongus, assembly GCA_028564905.1. Lineage (NCBI taxonomy): Eukaryota > Metazoa > Chordata > Actinopteri > Siluriformes > Doradidae > Leptodoras > Leptodoras praelongus. The sequence continues at coordinate 18,624,826 of JAOTRJ010000027.1, read as the reverse complement.
CATATTGGCTAATATAGGAAACGGGGAAAAATGCGTGACATTATGCTAATTAAAAGAATACATACAGACCAGTGACAAATTAAAGTAAAAATCTGCATAAGTATGTACAGTAGAGAAAAGAACATTCATGTTTAGCGGCATGTATAAAAATGATGAGCAGGTTTTATAATTAGTTGACCTTAACTATGGGATCAAGATCTCAAGCGGAAGAGATCTAAATGACTTAGAAAATGGGGTTCAGTGTTTGGGCCTGAGCTTCTGTCATAAATCTACTCATCTGTTTGTGTTTCAATAGGATGAGTGACTTAAGAGACTACATTTAGGTCTATGGACATGCACCTGTGCAAAAACTCATCTACAGATATATGTAAAAAAGTATTATGGACAGACGAGTCATCCTTCACTATGTTCAAATCAAGAGGGTGGCAAGAAAACAGTACAAGCCTGAATTCTTGACCCTGCAGTGACAGGATCTGGTGGCATCGATATACCATGGGGGGATGTTTGCAGCATGTTTTGGTTCCACGTGTCAACTTGAGGGAAAGGGCACTGTAAATCGAATCAATGCAAGTCATTCCGAATAATCACATTTATCCTACAATGAATCATTTCTATCCTGATCTTTCCTTTTATTTGTCTCTGTTCTGTGCATGAGCCATAGATTCATTTCATTCAGCCATCAACACATCCTGGTATTGCATATTACGCCCCCTAAGAATATATGGTCAAGCTCTGGTAATCCAATTATTCCAGCCATCCTTTGAGTCAGGCTACACTCAGTACAGATATATTATGAAAACATAATGGTGTTGACACACTTGCATTGTAAATTAGTCTTTTGTGTGTCTGAAAACCTCTAGAAACCTTTTCGCCCCCTTGTGGTCCTTCTACTTCACGTGACCACAATTCTGACCCGATGCCCTATTGAAAAGGCATGTGGATATTTCATCTGTCACTTCATCCATCCCTCCCACTCTCTACCCAATCCTTTCCTATCAGCAGGAGTTTTCACGTGATGGAAATGTCAGCACCATTACAGAACTCATTACTGGAACACATCCAGGTGTTCCAACATTCAAATGTAATTTCCCCACAAAGGGGTACGGGGCCTCCCCACTGGCTTGGCGCATTATTATCCGTTTCAATCATATCATTGTGTTCACCCTGGGAGAAGGACATTTGCCATAATGAGAAAAGAACTCCACACACATACGTTTGCACAGTGTGGAATCAAAAGCGGCTGTGGTTTCAGAGGAAGAAGTTAATGACTCTGCTGGAGGGAGAGAAAAGCAGCAGACAATCGAACCAAAGCAAAGCAAATCACCCTTGGTCAGTCATGATCGTGTTTAATTAAGGCACAGTTTGGTGTCCAGTGCTGTCCCAGGATGAGATTAGCACTCAGCAAAGTATGCAGGTATGTAGGACTGGATGTAGGTTAGTGTTTCATTGTAGCAATGGAAAGGGCTTTGTTACAGCACAAACTGTCCTAAAAAGACAGCAATAGCAGCCACCAGTGAAACATTACTGCACGTGTAGTTCATTATTCTACCACAGGCTGGTGCTAGTTTCTCACCCAAATGTGAACGAATGCTCAGAAATGACCATCAAGAGTCCACGCTGTGTACAGACGTAGGCTGTGTATATGTGGGGTGTAGGTCTCTCTTTATGCTAGCAGGCAGCAGATTAAAGCATGAAGGCTTCGGTGGTAAACTGGCCAGTTAACCTGCAGAACAGCTTTTGGTTTACTGAAAAAATGAAGCTGAGGCAGTAGAGCAGGAATGCAGCACGAGTCATACACAAATCAAGAGAGGACAGATACAGATTAGAGATTAGCCATTTTTAAAAAAGGAAAGAAAGGCAAGTGTACATGTAACGTGAAGTATACGAGAGGTCAGCTCTGTGGCAAGGAAGCAAGACTGATGAGTAAGTGTGTAGACAGATGCGTTAGTGTATGATGGATGGAGGCAGAAGGACCTTCGTTTTGAGATATGACAGCTGTCAGCCATGCTCCAGCCAACACACTGGCTCAGCTGCTGTGACCGGTTGAGCATGCAGAGGAGGAAACTCAGCCGTACTGCAGCATCCACACTCACACACTTCTCTCAGCGTGCTCAGTCTTCCAGCGAACCTCTGAGGCTAAGCACAGCTTCTGAAGAAACAGTCAAGTCTCTCATTCGTGACTCACAAAACATTCATCATATGACAGGAACTATCGGAGAGAGGGGGAGTGGTACGATTGTGAATTAACTTGAGCACATTAAATATCCTTAATAATGGACCTGAGAGCACCTCCATGTGTGATACCCAGATAATTAGAGAGCTCAGTTAAATATGTAGGGATGGGATGTCTCAGTGGAGTACATTTATTAAAAGAGATATAGCAATAGCAAATGGGACAAACAATACAGCAACGGTGAGACATTTATCCCTGCTTACACTGCAGTCAGCACTCTTTCAGCTTCTTTTATCCAAAGCCATGCAATGTCTAATCCTGATCCTTCACTGGGTGCATGCAAAGATTCTGTAAGCAGTGTGTGTGTGTGTG
>JAOTRJ010000027.1:18515266-18525487 GCA_028564905.1 Leptodoras praelongus | reverse complement strand
AATGCATATCATTTATCAAGGGCTTTGGTTAGCATTCACAGGGAGCATCGGACTAGAGAAAAAAATATATCTCTTTGACAATTTCAGAAACAGCTGAAAAATTGCTGAAAAATACTGTCTTTACTCAGAGTGGTGTGAAAAAAAAAATCAAGTTGTGAACAGGAAACAGAATATTTGGCTGCAACATAAAAAAGACTCATCAAGTTCTTCGCCTGTCAGTCAAGAGCAGGAATCTGAGGTTACAGTCGTCCCAGATTCACAGAAACTGTACAGACCAAACCGTCTTCTTTCAATTTTTCCAAACTGCCCGTTTTGCGGTGAGCCTGTGCCTTCTGTAGCCTTAGATAAGGTAAAAGGATTATTATTTACATGCCTTTTTTCTCCATGAAGCAACAAGGTTTGCATTTTGATTGACTTAAAGTAGGCATTAAAATTAGAACATGTTATATGAATGTTTAAATGTCTCTAAAGAGGAAAAAATGTTTAATTGTATATATGTTACTGCTATTGGTATAGGACAGTAAGTGTTATGTAAACATGAAAAGTACTCACACAGTGAGCAGCCAGCGAGAATGTTTCACCAGGCCCAGACAGAATCCCAGACAGATGACCAGGTCTAGAATCAGCAGCAGGAGATACACCAGCCATCTGACAGAAGAATCAAATCATACATCATACAACAATCATGTATCACTTGCTCTTTCATAGAAATGAAACCGCAGCTTTAAATATACAACACAGTAAAAGGGATACAACACATAAAACACCAACAGGAGTTTCAAAAGTGTATGTGTGTGTTTCAAGTGTATGTGTGTGTTTTTAACTAATTAATAATTCAGTAGTGCAAATCCATAGACATAAGAATTTCATGAGCTTGAGAACAGACACTATGGACATTAACTCTCTCTTAGGGTGTGTGTGATCCTTTGAATGGTGGTTCATCTGGCCTTGTACAGCAGCAACTGACACCATCTTATCTGATGCAACCAGTTCCCAAAAACTTTGAAGTAGATAGTATAGTAGATACAACTGATTACAGCTAGACAAGCTGATGAGCAACTAACCACCCTTTGAATATAGTATTGGCTCCAGGTATTTTGAAAAACTATATTAAAACTACATCTACATCATTGCTATAGTACACAGATAAAGCCACAATCCTATATTCATACACCTTGAGACAGAAAGAGACTGAGGAAGTTGGCTGATTTGATTTGCCCTGTGAGTAATGGAGGAAGAAGGTGTGCACATACTCGCTCAATACCACAGTCCTCCGGTTGCCAGAAACACGAGCCCTTCATCAATAAGCCCGCTGCTAGTTCATAACACGTTAGTCTACAACGGGAATGCGATCTTCACAGAGAATATATGAGTCAATTCGGCATGCCTAACAGCTCTGAAAGGGCAGTGGAAATGAGGGACTGCTTTAAAGGCTGAATAAAGGTCAATGGCACAACTGACTTCTACATAATTCTGTGCTAGTTAATGGTGCTTGTCTGCAGGCCAGATATCTGCTAGGGCTGTTAATAGCATTCTGAATAGCTTTACGTGTGATAGAGAAACGCAGGGACCGGACCCATAATCCATTAGCAAGTGACATATACTAAAATAATGAGAGCATGATGTTCTGAGAATTAAATGAAAAAAGAAAGAAGAATAACATGTTGGATATAAGACTTCCAGGATTTGACTACCATGTGGAGCAATTTTGGATCTAATAATTGAGCAGCCTAATAACCCAAATTGCATTTATTCAACTTCAGGAACTATTTTGTCCTGGTCATGGCCACAGTGGATCTGGTGCACAAGTGGGAATACACCTAGGGTGCTATGTCCACACACACATTCGCACATATGGACAAATTAGCATACCTACCAGATAAACCCAGAGGAAGCCCAGAGAATATGCAAAACTCCACACCAGGGCTCAAACTTTAGACACCTAATGATGTGTTCAAACTGCAGTCTTTTAAAAAATAACTCAGAAATATGTAGCACTAACCCCATTCACCCCACATAAGTCACCTGTAGTACTCAATGTAGCTGGCCTTATCAGCGACAGTTGTAAGGTCCTGTTTGGCTTGGCTGATGTTGGGCAGGGCAATGAGCTGTCGGATGATATTGTCAGCCATCTGCTGCAAAAAGCGAATTGTCTGGGTGTAGTCCTGCCGAGGCGAAAAGATCTCATCCAGCCGTGCCAAGTGCTCCTTTACCCGTAACTGCATGTTGCTCAAAGAGCCAGCCACCTGAAAGAGGAGAGAGCCAGGACAGCCATCACTGTAGCTGCTGAATTAGGAATCACACTGTGGGTCTGGAGCCAGGGTCAAATCTCATAAATCTTACAAAGTCAAATGAAATGTTTGTGTTATTCCACCATTCATCATCACCCTTTTCTCCCATGTATTCAGTTAATCAAAATTTGTTCTTTGCACACCTGTTCCCAAATAACACTTTGGGTCTGCATGGTGACAACCAAAAATGGAGAATCATATTTATCAAACTGTCTAGCTCTAATTCAGGATAATCTCCTAATGGATGCGATTACCATATGCAAATCCGTTTTATAAATATGGGCTAAAGCCCAAGAGACATGGCTGAGACAGAGAGAAGCCATTTTGATGCAGCATGGCTGCTGGACAACTAACACAGCCACACAGCTGGATGCATTTCCAAATCAGCCTGCAATCTAAAACACTCTCGGGCTCAATCTGCTTGAGATAAAAAACAAATAATGGGTAATTATCATGTAATAATTATATACTGCTGGTGTGTGGAGGCCAAAGAACAATTTACACAATGAAATTTAAAATGGTTTTAAGTACGAAATATGAAAATAAAGTATAAGATGGTGTGATGCATTGGTACCCTGAAATGTATTATTTTACTATAATATGATGCCCTGAAGTGTTTTACTCCTCTTAGCAATTTACAAACAATTTTATTAATTAAAGTACTTCACAGCTTATGTTTTTACATACACCATAACATTAAAACAATTTCCTTATATCTACACATAGATCCACTGACCATACAGGTGCACTTTGTAGTTTTACAGAGAGAGACTGTAATCCATCTGTGTTTCTGCAGACTTTGTTAGCTTTTTTGATTATCAGCACTGTAGTGACCTTGATGTGGTGGTGGTGGTGTGTTTGTGTGTAGTGCTGGTACAATTGGACCAAAAATACCAAAGATATCCAGTCAAAAGTGTCCTGTGGGTAGCATCCTGTGACCAATGATGAAGGACTAGAGAATGACTAACACAAACTGTGCAGCAAAAGATGAGTTACTGTCTTGGACTTTACATCTATAAGGTGGAGCAGCTAGGTAGGTGTGTCTAAAGGGGGCTAACAAACTCTACAGAGAAAGACATGGATTCCGGTAGCCATCTGTAACACTACAAAGGCACTGATAAACTGGACAGAGTGTAGATAAAAGGAGGTGGTTTTAATGTTATGACTGATCGGTGTATATGCTTATGAAATGTCCATAAAACAAGTTCCTGTCATCACTTGTATTTTATAGCACCTATAAACAGTCTCCAGCCCCTCGTTTTTAAATCTCTCTTAAACTTACTACTACAAAAAAATTGCAGCTTGTCATGTTACAAAAATATGAAGTGCAAACCTATCTGTCAGAGGCAGATTAGCAGAGAAATGTCTGTCTATTCATGAACGTTGACAGGGCTTTTAAAGATATGACATTTTCTACATCAAATGTAGTCCATTTCAATAAAATGTCTAGCCTCCACCCATTTTGTTTAATTCTGCCCTAGAGCCACAAGCCTTTATGGACTAGGTGATACAACGATTTAAAGCACAGCACTGCTGAATGCTCGATTCTGTTTAGTTAGATTGTGATGAGGCCACAGCTCTGACAATGGGTCCGACCGTAATGTAAGTTAAAGTGTTATAGACATGTGCTCGTTCACCTGTACAGAAGATAATCTACATAATATAAGACCAATAATAAATAGATTACAATGTATTATATAACAAAAAAACTATTGTATAATCAGTGAAATCATAAAGCTATAACGCTTACTGTTGGAAGTTGATTGTTTAACATTTATGGAAGGAGTCTCAAGTGTCAGTGCTTTGTAAGTCAGTCCAATCATAAGGACAGGTGTCTGTGATTCTGGAAACATTATAGGCTGAATTTTTGGTCGTAGAGAAAAAACAGAAAGGCTAACAAATAAACGTGTGTTTATAATTGCTGTACATTAATATAATAATAACATGTCTCGAGCACCTTCCATAATATTAAATGTAACTATAAATCATTCAAATGTACAATATGTCATTCATCAATAAATAAAACATTGAAGGTGTTGACAATTCACTGTTGTATAGGAGGAATAAAACACCTCAGGACATGCAGTTAAAAGAATATACTGTACCTTCCACTCTGCTTTGCATCAGACCACATCACATCTTGTCGCTGATTATCGTTCTATATCTGCATTTCCACATCAAATAATATTGATATTGTGATCACTTCTGTGTCATATCACAGGTATCATCAGTGCTTCTTCTTATACTGACTAATTCCACTGTAACGTACAAATCGTTTGAAATTAAAATGGTTTGTGTATTTTTCATAAAAGGATTATGTTTTTAAAGGTGCACTACTCTTTACCTTATAATGAAATCTTTCAAGTATCAGGATACCATCTTTTTCTAAATATCACCTACGATAAGCTCTTGATCTGTAATTTGCAGTCACTCCTGTCGTTCTACAGGACATTAGGCTGCTTGTGTCCTGCCTCAATTTACAATCTCCGGGACTAATTCCAACTAATCTTCAAAGTCTTATATGCAGGGTCTCATAAAAGACTGTTTCTGTGCTTCTTAATAGGCTCAAATGTGGCGCATGTACCACTAAGTACTAAAGATAGCATAATCTTTATGGTGCTTTATCTGTAAGGCAGATAAAACTGTCATTCATAATTCTATCACAGCAACTCAGTTACAGCTAAATACATTTATCAGGCTACAAATCAACTTCTCATTCGGGAATTCGGCTAGCTTAGCTCAGTATGATTTATTCAGACTTGATTCATGTTTTGTCCACTTCACTCGCCCAAGTGACTGATAACACGGTCCTCAGCCTTGAAGGGTTTTTAAGATACAAAAGCATGAGCATGGTGAGCTGGATAACAGCGCCAAATGAGTCACCTGCATTAGATCACAGCTGACAGACGTCAGGGATTAGAGGCCGCCATGACTCCTGTGGTCAATGGCAGACTGGAGAAGAGATCAAAAGAGATCAAAAGTTGAGAGTTCATCCATTCCTCTATGCCACTTCCTGTGAACCCAAGCAGGGGCCAGGGATTCAAACAGTGCTGCAAGTTAGCCATTTTTAAAATAGTACATCAAGGTCTGAATGGAAAAAGAAATGTGTTGTGGAGTCTGATGCTTGAAAAGCAGAACAAGGATCTGATCAAGGATGGGTGCCACAGAGATACCCATCAGCTTATCACACGATCCAGACTTCTGCAAAGAAAGCGGGGATAAAAAATTATTCTCTCCTCTCTGTCTATAAGCAGTTTTTTGTAAAGGATGATTTCACTGTTCATCTCATATTTGTTTCAGTTGTCCCTCAGTCACATGGCATGTTATCTATTTTTCCTTCCTGTATAATTTTAAACAGAACATTCACTTTCTTTTTAATCAAATCATTTCCGACATGTCATGTGATGCCTAGCTTCATAGTTCAAAACAAGAAACCAATATATGAGAAATACATGGAAGCATCAAGGCATTTAAGTGGAATTTCCCTGAAAGTGAGAATCTCTCAGCACAACACAAGCCTCTTTATTCTGGGTCTTCGTGTTATTGCTATATTGAACTTTATGTTCTTTGTTCTTCATTCCTCAGTTGCTCTTTGTTTCACATGGTTACATTCAAAATTCTTATGAAACTACTTCATGCTTCTTAAGAAATATTTCTGTATCTATATTCAGATTTAAACTGGAAGTGGGCATCGCCTAAACAAGAATGGTTTTTATTCTTTCTTTTTCTTTTTTTTTTATCCTACTGGTCATAACTAAAGATGTGTCAAGGCAAATCAATTTCTTTGAAACCTCTCACATATTTTTGTGTGAAGCCACCAACGGTAATTTCCAATGAACTGGTTTCATTTCCCAAAATATAAACACACTAGTTGTCTAATTTAAACAACTGTGACCCTGAGGGAGGGTTACTACGGATGAATAAATAAGCAATAATAAACACAAATGTTTTTAAGGAACGTCTTTCTGTCTCTCTTCAGAGACATATGTGACCACTTGCTTAATAAAAGTACAAACCTCTTGCTTGTGCACCACCGATTTATATTTGTATCTCTTAAGTACACATCATCTGTTGATTTGGAGTAATGTACTTGTATTTGGTTACATCAGTACAAAACAGAAGTGAATCATGGCACTCTTATCTGACAAACACACATACAAACACACTCATATATACACTCATGGAAATACCTGTACCCCTGCTTGTTCATGCAGTTATTCAGTCAGGCATTCATGTGGCATCAATGCAACGTATAATAATTGGAAAAAACATTGTATGGTCTTTTTATGTTCCTGGGATTTGTCTAGTTTTGGTGAACCTATGCCCACTGTAGCCTTAGAGTAACCTCCTGCTGTTGTAGCCCATCTGCCAAAGAGTGGTATGTTGTGTATTCTGTTCTGCTGTTCTGCTCACCACAGCACACAAGAGTGTGTTTTTTTTTTAGTTTCTATAGCATTTCTGCCACTTCAAACAGTCTCGTCATTTTCCACTGACCTCTCTCATCAATGAGCACTTTCCACCTGCATCACTGGATGTGTTTTGGTTTTCACACCAAGTACTTTGTGTGAAAATGCCAGGAGATCAGCAGATATACTCGAACCAGCCCGTCATCGATCAGGTCAGCATCAATCAACATCAATCAGCTACAGTCACTTCGGTCACATTTTGCCCATTCTGATGTCTGATGTGAATATTAACTGAAGTTCTTGACCTGTATCTGCATGATTTTCTGCACTGCTGCCACATGATTGGTTGAATGGATAATTTGCACAAAGCTTATCGTGTCATGAATGGGTCGCTTACTTGGAAGCAGGACTGCAAGAGTGCAGAGTGGTGTCTATTATAAGAAACAAAGTATGAGCAGGAAACAATGAACAAGACTCTAGGCATTAACAGGTATTGAGGTATTGAACAAAACTGTAGCAAGAAAACCTAGAATAAAAAAAGCTAGACACAGAATCATGTGTGACTTCAATAGAAAAGTTAATCGGTTGAAACAAGGAATGGGGTGTGATGGGGTCAGGTGATGTGCAGAGGCTGACGGGATATGTATTCCTGACAGAAGCAAAGGGTACAGGTGTTCTTATTAAAGTGGCCAGTGAGTGGATATACAGATAGAAAGGTTCTCATAAATGACTTGGTTGTACTGTGTGTGAGGACGAGCTGTATGTGCTTTATTAGCCCTCAGGTAACGCAGTAATATGAAGCAGTAAATGAAACACACTCTTACCTGGCTATCGATGCTGGCCAAAGTGTGATTGGTGTTATAGAGTGAATAGGTCATTTGGTATATGCCATCGTTGGTTTCGCTGTTTCCATAGAAACCCACTCCCACTGCAGAACTGAGAGATAAAAAAGTACATTTTCTATTATCAAGACTTTTCCAGGTTTTTCATGTGCTGTGTATTAATATTTTTACAAGCTAATTGTTAAGCTCTTGTATACAGTTGGTTTATGTCATTAAACGTGCCTCAGCTTTAAGCAAATATATACACATTAAATCTCTTTATTCATGCAAGAACTGTCTCTGCATGTTCTCAAAGATGTTTACATTACCATAATAGGTCATTTCTGATTAGGAACACGTCGCTTATGCCTCTCCTGGAGATACTTAGGCAACTTTACTACAGTTACGTTATGCCACCTGTGGATCCACCAGATACAGACTGAACGATAGTATCAAGGCACAAACCAGCCCACTTCCCTCCACCATGATTTAATGTCTGTATGAAATCTGGTCATGGTGTGGTTTTGGTCTTTCTCATCCTGCTCTATCCTTCCACGCTGCTGGTGCTTCTCACAGCTTCTGCGTATTACTTTTGTAGAAAGCGCTATCTCTCAGAAGCAGTAAAAAAAAAAACCTGTACTAGATTAACCTCTCCTGCTATTGGAAAGGTATTGCCTGTTGAATCACAACATACCTCAGAGGCACTGAGATGGCACTTAAAAGTTACTTTTCTTCTTCTTCTAATCAAATAAAATCTAAAATACATTCAGCGGTCCTTTCCAGAAGCTTTATCCTCCCAGGATAAATATCACCCTGCAGCTTCAATTATTACTCAGTGTCCCTCGCTACCCGAAAGCTGCCTGCGCGTTCACATGACTGATGACATCATTTTGTGTACCAGATCAAGCTGAAGTTGCACTGTTCATGGGTCAGTGGTTAACTTAATAAGCAGACTCTCATGTGAAACTCCAATCACATCACTGGTATGGTTTTCACAAAAAAAAACAAAAAAAAAATTACAATGACCGTCAATGTTTCAGTGTGGTATGGTTATGCATTGAAATCTAGAACTATATATCCATGCCCTATTCAATGACCTGTGTATTGCAAACTGTTACCAAAGGAAGGAAGACAAGTCACTGTAAAAAATTACCAAGAAACCAGCAGAGCCAGCAGAGCTCCAGGCACATAGTGTAATTAATATTTATAGCTTTTGGACTTTAATCAGTAATGATGCATCGTACTATATTTTTAAGCAGTACAATACACCCGATAACAGAAAATTACTGTAATTCACTGCCAAATGCACAATGTAGGTACATTTAAAAAAAGATAAAAATCTTAAATGTATTTAATTAATTCATTTTTTATTAATTAAATCCAGTCAGCCAAATGTAGCAGGAATGTAATGCATATGATCACATACAGGTCAAGAGCTTCAGTTCGCTTCAAATGTGATCTCAGTGACGTTGACCGTGGCATTAGTTGTTGATCCCAGATAGACTGGTTTGAGAAACTGCTGATCTCCTGGACTTTCATGCACAATAGTCTCGATACTTTACACAGGTGTGAAAAAAAACATCTAAAAAAAGCATCAGTGCTGGAAATTCTTTGTTAATGGAAACTCTTTGTTAATGAGAATGGTCAGAATGGCCAGACTATTTTGAGCTGACAGGAAGTCTACAGTAATTCAAATAAACACTCTTTACAACCGTAGTGAGCAGTATCTCAGGATGCATAACACACTAAGCCTTGAGCTGGATGGGCTACAAGAACAGAAGACCACAGCAGGCGACTAGGATCTGAGGCTACAGTGGGCACATGCTGATCAAAACTAGACAGACTTCTAGACAGCTGAAGACTGAATAAATGTCGCCCTAACTTTAACTATCCAAACAACTAACGTAACTACTGAAATAACAGTGTATATCAATGGAACATAAGTAAAAAGGATATCAAGTTGCATTACAACTAGCCAAAATCCAACTGCACAAAAAGAAACTGCTAAAATGTGTAAAAAGATTACACAATGTGAAAACCTCAACTGAACAATGAGAACAGAGACAAATCAGTGAGTTAACTACCCAGCTTTCATTATCTTTACATCCAGCATGAGCTTGCACTTACCCTGCCCAATTCAAATCTTTGAAGCTAATAGCAAAATAATTAATAGGTTCCTTTGCTGCCTCAGGTAAATGCTTCTCTCAACCAGTATTACAGTAAATCTAAAGATTTTTCATAGACACAAAAAAACAGTAGGCATATTATATTATACTTTATGTCAAATGATACCATTGTGGTGTTGTCTGCCTGCCTCATACAACTATTTATCATAAATCATGCAGAGACATTTAGCCACACAACTTTCCAATCTGAATTTGGATTCTGGGGCGACACAGTGGCTTGGTGGGTAGCACTGTCGCCTCACAGCAAGTAGGTCCCGGGTTCGATCCCCGGGTGGGGCGGTCTGGGTTCTGTGTGGAGTCTGCATTTCGTCCCTGTGGGTTTTCTTCAGGACATCAAACCAATTTAAATATTAGTCAAAGACAACACAGGCAAACACAAAATGCTATTTTTAAATGAAGGTGTTTATTATTAAGGGAGAAAAAAAATCCATGCCCCTGTATGAAAAAGTGATTGCCCCCTTGTTAAAACATACTGTAACTGTGGTTTCTGACACCTGTCTTTAACCACACCCAGGCC
>JAOTRJ010000027.1:18405593-18421368 GCA_028564905.1 Leptodoras praelongus | reverse complement strand
GCTGGGCACCGGCTCCCCCGTGACCCCGTAACTGGGAATAAGCGGTACAGAAAATGACTGACTGACTGACTGACTGAATCTGAGGTCAGTTTGTTTCTTTATAGATTTCATGGCGGTTAAGGCCAAGCTATTGCTTGTCAGTCTACTCATGACCATCTTTTAAGAATGAAACTCTTAGTCCTAATTGATATTACTTTTAATAAGAGGGGCCCTTGAAACTGTTAAGTTAATACACTGACATGCCAAAAGTAATGGGACAGGAACAAGTATTGTGTAGGACTGCCCCTCAAGCCCAGCAAAGTGCTGAAGCTCGATGCAGCATCAGTTCCACAAGTGGATGGAAGACTAGAGGGATGTTGAGCCATGCAGTCTGGATAGCCACTCACAACTCTGTGGTATTTGTAAGTACAGGATCTTGGATGTGAATTGACCTCTCCACCACATCCTCACAAAGTCTATGAAGGGTTGCAAATGGTTACCAAGCGGTGAAATGTAGTGAACACCAATAATGACGTATTTTGGCGGACCAATGGACTCATCCCATGCCATGAGAACAAACCCCACACCAGAATGGAACCACCACCAGGCAGCATAGTGCCTTGTTAACAACTGGAGTCCATGGTTTCACAGGTCTGCCCCACACACAAACCCTATCATCAGCTTGAAACAATTGATACCATGATTCCTCTGACTTGCCACATGTTGCCAGACCTCTAGGGTCCAGTTAGCAACCTCACAAGACCAGATGAGGTGTTATGTCCAGTGTGATTTTAACTTGAGCTGTCCATTGTGGGTGGTAATGCCTTCTATGACATAGTTCTAGTACACATGTGACACTGTGGACCAATGAATGTTAAATGCCCCCACAGCTTTGGAAATAGATCATCCCATCCCTTTGATCTCCAATTATTCACATCAGCTTGCCATGAGCACACTGGCCAGTGTTCAGCTTCACTCACAAGATAACAACTCACCCCTTATACAGGTGTGGGCATCTGCTGTGGTAATGCCACTTCATACTCAATTTACGTACTGGCATGTCTGTGCAAAACAGCAGTTGTTAAACATTTGTTTCCCTTAGTTAACTGCATTCTGGTCTGGAATCTGTTTGCATTTGGAATGGTCTTTTGTCAGTCATTATATAGACACACCTCCAATAAGCTCGGACATCATGATGTTGAGCCCAGCATCGTTGAGCCCACCCACCCTCTCCGTCCACACCAACAGTGCACCCTGCACAAACAGACACACACACACATACATACACACACACGCACGCACACAGACACATGCACACACAGTAAATTTCCAGTGTCTCTTCTATGACATATAAATATATATTTATTGCTTAGTTTTTATTAATTGCTTGCTTGAGAGGATTTCCAAGTCAAACTGTAGACCTGATGAATATGTATTTTAAGGATTCCTGGCCAGAAGCACAAAAATGAAGGATGGGTATATTCTAATTACATATACATACATCTTGACTCTACGGTGGGTTTCAACAATTGTTCTATCCTTTATTTTGACATGACAACCACATTACACACATGTTAATTACAGGGCATTACAGGTTAATTACAGTCTGACTGAGGAGGCGTTCTGGCAGGAAAGTGAGCTTATATATTAACAGTATTTACTGCCCATTTAAATGATATTTAATTTAGGATCAAACATAAAAATATTTTTTTAATTTTTCATGGTTTGCAGGTGCCTCAGTACATCAGAATGTGATTTCTTTTATTTGTATCGCAAAGCTAAGAATTGAAATTTACCTACAGTGCTTAAACAAATTATTTCTAATATATATCTAATATTCTTTTTAGGCCCATTGTTTACCCTTTTAACCCTTTTTTGCCATGTCTCTCCCTGCACATTTAACTGAGAATATTTAATATTTGGGAATGAATGATTAATATTGAAAATACTGTTATATGACAACCTTCGTAATTCTCAACACCCCCCACCCACCCACCCCTAACGTCATCATCTATCACAGTGTTGCACTGCAGACACTGTCATTTGCCAATTTGGTTGAAATCGCCCAGCCCTAACCCACAATGCTCATTCACATTGAGGAGAAGTTGTATCTTTAAAGTCAAGTGTGATAACTAGGCTTTCAAGCAGTTGAATGTCCAAGTGCGCTTCAGAGTTACGGCATGTCAGTCCTCCTTTACGGTAACTAGTTCAACCTCCGTATGCTTTGGAGGCAGAGCTTTGTGTACATGGGTGGAAATGGTGTAAGACTCAGTAATCATTCAAATGTGAAATCATTTATTTGTTATTCAATTCCACATGTGTTTCACATATCTTACATATTGCGCCTTTAAAACCCTCTACAGTGACCTGTTTGTAAGATGTTAATTTTGTTTTATGTAATGATCCCACACAGGCTGGAGTCAAGTGCAGATAATATATTTATTGTTACACAGGAAGGTAGATTAAACAAGTCCATCTCCAAAAAAAAGCACAGAGCATGGTACAAAAACAGAACGAAACCAAGTCTCAGTTCATAAAACACAGAAGATAATCCAAACGGCATGATGGGGATGAGGGTAGGTGAACACCACACTCTGGCTAAGAGAACTGGGGAGAAACACAAAGAGAAACCGCTAAGACTGCAGGCAGGGGTGAATCACGTGACTATATACTATAACCATGGCAAAGAGTGACAAGACACTTAGCTTGAATGTTAAAGAGTGCTGAGATTTGTAGAGACGACTGACGTGGAGGCAGCAGATGAACGTTGATCCACGCTGAGGATTGCTGAATGGGCTTCTTTTATATTCCTCAACGAGCTAACCAAGATGGCCGCCAGCAGGTGTGCTCGATTCGATAGGCCCTGTGGGAGTCGTAGTCTTTGCCTGTAGTTCTCCCACAGGGCGTCTCGGGCGCCCTCTGGTGGCCACGGACGTGACAGTTTGCACAAAGTTTACACAATCATTTCTATTTTCTAAATCTTTTGAGGCCAGAATATGAATATGGATAAATATTAAAAAGGGTTTTACTATTCCCAAAGAAGACTTCTTGTTCAAGTTATTTTTCAGCACACATTCACTTATACGCTTTAAAACCTTACATTTTAAATGTACATTTTAAATGACTTTAGATCAGGTATTTAGAAGACCCCAAGAACAGCAGCAATATCAACTAACTGCATAACTGACTTCTGAATTCATGACACACGTAAGAGCTCTTTAAATAAGAGCAT
The DNA here is from genome assembly GCA_028564905.1 of Leptodoras praelongus. NCBI lineage: Eukaryota > Metazoa > Chordata > Actinopteri > Siluriformes > Doradidae > Leptodoras > Leptodoras praelongus. The sequence goes on along the minus strand of JAOTRJ010000027.1, from coordinate 18,418,157 downwards.
CACAATAAATGTAGCAAACTAAAAGAAGGAGATGAATACATTTCCTCAGCTTGTATATATGCTGCCCATATTTTTGTGTATAGGAACACATACATCATCAAGTGTGCATATGTGTGTGTGTGTGTGTGTGTGTGTGTGAGTGTGTGTGTGTGTGTGTGTATACATAGATAGTGTAGGCAAAGGCATAAAAAATAGCACTGTGTGATTGAACAACTCCATTGAAATGTCAAGAGTCATCAAGCGCTATTCAATCACAATCACGCCTGAACTCTCCTTGTAGTACATTTTCAAAAGCCATGTGACGCACCACGAGTGCTTTCTGATGTAGCCTCTTGTCTTTGCTACAAGCTTTTTTTTTGCAGGATTTCACAGATAGGTCAAACCAAAACCCTTCTTTGGGTCAAGGGTCGATTAAAACTTATTGTATACTCAGTGGAGAGAAACAACAGGCTATGTGAAAGAAACACTTTGTGATTCTCTTCATCTCACTGGCTGGTGGTGAGCACAGTGTGACCCTGTAATGTCGTGTGTATATGCAGAGACTGCATATTGAATGCATATTGCAATCACAGCCCATGCTGGTCGAAGATGAAGTTGAAATTGGAAAATGGCTATCATGCCCTCATGAGAAAACCCATTTGAATTTGTGGGTTGTGGGGGTGCAGCTGAATGTGTGGAAGACAGAGCTGCTTTTACAAGACTCTTACAAAAAAATCTTTAAAAAGTTTATGGTATATCTGTTTAGTTATGATGTATAGTCTGGGGTGGACTATGGTTATTTTCTACTTTTACCCATTTTATTTTCTGCTACTTCTTCACATCGTACATACTATACATATAGACACTATATGGCCAAAAGTTAGTGGACATCTGCCTGTCAAATGCATATGACACATATGCATTTTGAACATGTCATTCCAAACTCCCCCTTTGTTATAATATCCTTCACACTTCTGGGAAGAGTTTCCACAAAATTTTGGAGTAGGGGTTTATAATGGTTAGGGGTAGGATCCTTGTTGCAGGACCCGGCACTGTAAGCTTGGCAGTACCAGGGCTTGAATCCCCAACCGTCTGGTCAGTAACTCAGAGCCTTAACTGCTCTAGCCTCCATGACCCATTCAGCCACAAGAATGTGAGTGAGGTCAGGTACTGATGTTATGTGAGTTGGTCAGGATGCAGTCAGAGTTTACCCTTACTTGGACCACTTTGGCTAGGTACTAACCACAGCATACTGGGAACACCACAGTGACTCGGAACTTGAGCTGCTTAAAAGTGTGTGGTCACTGTTGTCTGATTCTCCTGTTCATGATGTGCCATACATTTTCAATAGGAGACAGATCTGGACTGCAGGCAAGCCAGTCAATGCACAATGCTGCAACGTGTGCAGAATGAGCCCTGGCATTGTCCTGCTGAAACATACATGCAGTTCCTGGAAAAGATGTTGTTTTGACAGCAGCATCACAGATGATTTCAGGCCTAAACAACTTGCTGGAATTTCTGCACAAAATTAATATATGGCTTCCTGTTTGCATAATACAGTTTCAGGTTGTATTTATTTATGCAACTGTGGACTGTGTTAACTGACAATGATTTTCCAAAGTACTCCCGAGCCCATGTGGCTATGTCCGTCAAGGTAACATGACAGTTTCTTAAACAGTACCACCTGAAGTCTCCATGGTCACGCACATACTTTTGAGCCATTCAGAGGTGGACTTGCTTGTGTTCTTCAGATCATTGTCCTGCTGTAAAACCCAACTGTGCTTGAGCTTTAGGTCACAAACTGACAGGTGGTCATTCTCCTTCAGGGTTTTCTGATAGAGAGCAGAATTGGTTCTGTCAGTTATGACAAGTTGTCTAGGTCCTGCAGAAGCAAAGCAGCCCCAGAAGATTACACTACCACCACACCGTTGGTATGGTGTTCTTATGGAGTAATGCAGTGTTAGCTTTACACCAGATTTAAAAGGAGCCATGTCTTCCAAAAAGTTCCATATTTGACTCATCAGTCCACAGAATATTATCCCAAAAGTCTTGTTGGTCATCTAGATGTTTTTGGCAGATGTGAGACGAGCCTTTGTGTTCTTTTTGGTCAGCAGTGTTTTGAGCCTTGCAGTGCTCCCATGAATGCCATTTTTGCCCTGTGTCTTTCTTATTATAGTGTACATTGACTGTAACTGAGGTAAGTGAGGCCTGCAGGTGTTTAGATGGTCATCTGGGTTCTTTTGGGACCTCCTGGATGAGTTATTGATGGGCTCTGCGTGATATTTTGGCAGGCCGGCCACTCCTGGGAAGGTTCACCACTTTTCAAACTTGTCTCCATTTGTGAATAACGTCCCTCACTGTGGTTCACTGGAGTCCCAGAGCCTCAGCAATGGCTTTGTAACACTTTCCAGACTGTTGGATTTCAGTGACTTTGCTTCATGTCAGTATACGAATCTCTTCAAAGTTCTTCTGCCTTGTGCTGCAGGACATTGCCAGACAGGTTCTGTTTTAGTGATGTTTAGATTCAACAGGTCTGGCACTAATCATGCCTGGGTGTGGCTAGTGAAATTGAACCCAACAGACAACTGAATTTAGAATTAATTTAATTAACTGGTTGATTTGGTAGCTAAGGGGTAATTACTAATAATATAGGTTCTGAATAAATCTTGATCTTCAGTAAATGGAATGATCATTTAAAAGGTGAGTTTTGTGTTTAATCATGTTTATTTTATATTAATATTAACTTCCCAAGAAATTGGGAAGGGGCAAATACTTTGTCATGGCACTGTAAATCAGTCTTCTTCTGATAAACATTGTATTTAAACTGATATGACCCATCATTGTCTGCCTTTGTTGGAGGCTCCTTTTATACTCAGTCTTGATGACCTCACCTGTTACCAGTTAAACTGCTAATTGTGGAACCTTCCAGAGTTACTAGTATAACCTTTTCAGTCTTTTATTTTTGCCTCTGTCCCAACTTTTTCTTTTAATGTGTTGCAGCCATCAATTTCTAAATTTGTTTATATTTAACAAAGTGAATTCATTTTCTCATTGAACACACTGAAAATCATTTCTTTGTCCTTTTCATTCAAGTGAATTAACAAATGAGAGATTTTTATTGCATTTTTAGAACATATCTCAACTTTTCTGTAAAGGGGGTGTGCCTGTTTGCAAATGTCAAGCAGAGAAAACTAGTTGCCATCAGGCAATTAAATTGATATAAATTAGCCTAGAAAAAATTGCAAATTAGGTTGTACTTTCCCCCAGGCTTCCCGTGCATGCATAATTTAGCATTCCATATTTAAAGAATTAAAGCATATTCTAGAAAGTTCTCAGGTGTTATTCAGTGCAAAGCCATTCAGTGTGACAATGACTGGTAATTAAAACATCGTCACCGATAGTGACACCAAAGTAGTGTGATGCAGTAGAAAACAAAACAGAGACAAATGTTAGTTGTTTAGCAAGTGAACGTCTGTCTATACCACTGATGATTAAGACTACTGTTAGCAAATGGAAGAATTATGTCTCTAAATGAACAGGAGAGGTAGCAGGTCAGCCTGGGGAATTCCATAAAGAATAGCAGGTTGTTCCTGAAGCCATCTGAATTTCTAAATATAGCAGAGTCATTGACTAATGACCGTGAGAGGATAGTCCCCTCCAGAATTATTAACCCCTGTCACAAAAATGATTTTATAAATTCATTAAAAAATATAAAATTAATACAACACACTATACTTCACATTTTTACCATGTAGAAAAAAAAATCTTCAACGCAATAGACAGGTGGTTGCTGAAATCAGTTAATGGATATAAAAATACCCATTGGTGGTTAAAAAACCCATTTAGGGGGCACATTTAGGGCCATAACAAAATGTTTTCCATGTCTGAAACAGTTGGAAATTTGTTAGAAATTGGACCCAGGAACAGGCTGTCCTCCATCAGAATGAACAGGATGGTGAAAGAATTACACAGGTTATCTGATTCTTGTGGATGTTATGTTTCATAATGCTGGAAAAAAAACATTTCAGACAGCGTATCACACAATACGTTGCGAAAACTTAAACCAAACTTCATTAGAGCTACATTCACCATTAAGTGCTGTGATCAGATGAGACCAAAATGAAACTCTTTGGTCATGCAACATGTTTGGCAGCAAAAAGGGACTGCTTATAATGAAAAGCCCCTGATACTCACTGTAAAATATGGAGCTGAACATTGAAGCTTTTGAATTGATGCATATTTATTATATACCCACGTTGCTGTCACTGACCCATTGTGACATTTCCTGTAATTACTGTAGTTTTAATGGGCTCAGAAGGGTAGCCTGTAGGGTAGTACCGAAGTGTACAAACAGTACTACATTACGTAGGTATCAGTGTGGTGCATTCAACCCACTGCTTATTAAATAAAACATGGAAGTATAGCCACTTGTTGTCATGCAGTGGTAGATAATAGGTACGACAGAGACGTAGATGCAGAACAAGAAGGCACTTCTTCTATGAAGAACACAATCATACGTGAACAGAACAATAGCCTGGAGTGAGGATACAAAATCATGGAAGTGCGGCACATGGGAGCGCCGAAGGTCTTGGGCGATGAGACGATTGGCAGGGTGACGTCCGGACAAGTGGGCGTTGCGAAGATCCTGCCGGGAGATAAAGCACGCAGGCGTGACGCGTGGGAGTGCCGAGGCGCGGTGCTCCGGGACCTCCAACCCGGTCCTATCTGGTCAGTCCGGTCAATACTTCCCGCCCGATTCCGGAAGAGACGACCTATAAATAGGGACAGGAACCGGAAGTAGGCGGGAATCGCGGGACGGGAAATGGAAGTGGGCATGGTCTCGCGGTTCCTAACACTTGTTAAGAAGTGATGTATCGGCCTTCCAATGATACAGTCTGTCTACTGGGTTGGCTGAGATTCTATTCATTTCAATATATATGTAATAGTATTGTTTAATAATCTTAGCAAAATTACTAATTGTAATAGTATATATGTAATGAGATTTTATGTGATGAAATTGTTTTAAGTGATTGTTTCAAGAATACTATTTCAACAGCTTTTTATTAGCACTATTTATTAGCACTAATTTAACCCTCAACCTAACACTTCTTAGAGACATTGCTGTCTTTGTATTAGCCTTACGATACTTCAATAGCTAGCCAGGGGATGGCAGATCATTATATGTCAACTAGCTTAACTTTACTAACCTTCCAAAAGCTGGCTGGTGCATATTTCATTTTTCACCTTTGTTAATCCAAAGTTATAGGAGTCCTGTACGTTTTTTATTTTTTTAAAACACTTCAGCCAAAACATGGCATGTCATCTTTAGATGTCAGCTGGCTATCTAGCTTACTGCTAACGTCTAACTCGTCTCATGATGGAAACTCTACCTTTGATTATAGTACCTGGGAGAACAGCTACACTAATCACTCTGCTGGAGTTGAAAGAATTTATTCTCTTTTAAACCCCCGGAGGTGCCTCACTAAAGAAGGATCTGATGGAGCCTTGAGACACGGAAATGGCTGTTACTTCATGCATGGCATCTGCCTTAACAAGCAGATTGGCAAGTGTTGTACAATGAACTAATAGAATGTCATTGAGACACGCAAAGACCTTGAGCCTTTCTTGTGTAGGAACACATACACGCTGATCACAGGTCGTCTACCTATTTAAACATTTTGATTCACTCAGCCATGAATATTCCAAAATGGTGTCCGATGTGTAGATTTGAATAGATGATTCAGAACACATTACTGCATAAAATATATACCAAATGCATCCACTTCAAATATAAAGGAGCTTCATGAGTGCCTCTGTATATATAAACATGCGTTGCTTTGTAGTGTTTATGGTCTTACAGGAGTGGTGTCAGTTCTTGGGTGCTGGCTCCCACTTTCATTGACATTTCATATAGATCCTTGCTCAGAGATTATTTGATTTGATGCTGGTACACAGTTCAGAAGACGTGTGTGTACATTTCTGTTGTATGAACATGTCTAGTCAACAGCTCTTTCAGATGAAAGATCCCTGATGCTTACAGTGATCCACACAGCATGTAAGTCTATTGTCTCGTTATGACTTTATAACTAACTCTTTCTCCATGATGGCCTTCAGTTGTGGCCATGGACAGAGTGCTTAGTGCATGACAGAGTAGTGGTACATTAGCGGAAAAGATGGAGCGAGGGAAAGAGCAAGAGGAGATATCTCCTGGATACTTCCCAGCCCTGGGTCCAATTAAGCAGATCTTAAGGAGAAGGGGGAACAGGCAAGCGCTGTGTAAAAAGCCTATTAGGGTAAGAGATGGTGCCATTTCATGACGGGTGGTTCAGAGGGATTTTGCTGGCTATGGGAGAGCATGTGAAGAGAGAATCTTCTGAGAGCAGGTGGTGGTGCTACTGATAGCTCCCTCTGTACCTCTAGACTCCATCAGACCTCAGGGCTTCATGTACCTGGAGCTCTACTTGTAGAAAAGCAAAGGAGAATTGGTGTGGCAATAAGAGCAGCTTATAGAAACCTTCTGGAACACTATACCTCCCTCCACTGACCTCACTATCTCTCTGGACTCTATTAAAAGGGGGAATGAAAGACATTTATTTTCAGCAGATTTTTTTTTTTAGAAAAGCAGTGCCGTGTGCCGTATTTCATGACAAATCTGGAAGAATGAGTCTCAGTTGTGAGGTTAGTATCAATTTGTACCACTGTTTCCAAAGGATTACTGTTTGAAACTGATGACTTTACATGGCTAATACTTCATTAAGAAAGTTCACATTGATTTTTCACTGGAGTGCTTTGTCATCATTATAGCATGTTTCCTGGTGACCAGTTGAAGAGGTCATATAAAGTTAAAGCAAAGAAATATGGTTATTATTCACTTCTGTGTCTTTGTATCTACTAGCGTGTTCAAGAGTTGTGTTCAAATGGATACTTTGTGGAAATATTACCCTGAAACACATTTTGCGTTGCATGCGTTAATTAACCAAACTTTGCAGGTGGGTGGAAACAGAATAACTGCTGGTATAATCATGGCAGCAGCATGAATAATTGCTGCCTCACAGTTCCAGGGTTGATCCAGAGCTAATGTTACCATCTGAACTACACATGGTCTCTTCATGCCCACACAGATTTCCTCTGGGTGTTTTCCTGCTTCACTCCCAGCGTTCCCTAGATTGGCTCCACTAGAATCCAGCATCTCTCTGACCAGGATAAAGTAGATAATAAAGATAAATGAATGAAACAGTGAATGAATGAATGAGTGAATTTGGGCTAGAAAGAAAAAAATTACATGGTTTGGCTCCTAACGCCAACAATATCATGCACATGTGCAGCAATGAGCAGCTCCCTCAAGCACAGTTAGGCACACTCTCACAATGTGTTGAGATTTTGGAGGTGTGCACATCAGCCCTGTGTATCTCTGTGAGCTATGCTTACTCACAATCCTTTTCCCTTTTTAGCAGTGCAGAAAGGTGTATTCACAACAACACAGAAGTATAAATCATCCATCACTGTGCTGACTTGACATCATTGCTGACTGGACCTCCCACCATCAGGCCCTGTTGCAAAGCAGTTAGTGCTGCCTTGCTGAACCCTTTCAGAGCCCACAGACCTACAGAGCATCCTCCAGATCCCTGTTTTGTGTAGGCTGAAAGGAAAACCACTAAAGCTCTGCCAGGGACTTTTTGACTGCAGGTTTTGGAATATGCACCGTCAGGACAAACAGTCATTTTGGTTTGTGGTGAATGGCGTCTTGCCAGCCTCCCGCAAACAGATGCATTTACTGAGCCATTGTTGGATACTCTGTTTGCACATTGTTTGCATACATTCAGCATGAGTGACACATGGTTTGGATACAGCCATAGTTTAATTAAAAGCGCAGAAGCTCTGTTTTTGTCAACTCTTAATACCATTCATGGCATTAACAATATGGTCCAATTAAAATAGTTTAAAATTGCTGTTAATGAATGTCTGTGATAGTTCTAGACTGTGACATCATTTTGGACATTTGAATCTCTTTAGAAACAATGTGGTATAATTTGAATGCGATACTGCTAGCAAGAAGTGGTCTGCATTTTGCAGATATTGGTTGAAGTTGGTGTATGTTTTTTCTACTAACTAAAGCTTTTTGTGGTTTTCGTCCCTCATAATATACAAATATGCAGAAGGAGTCAGATGAGGGTTGCCATGGTTTCTGGAAGGACACGCAGGGCTTCCATCCACTGTCCTGTTTCCTTACTGTGATAATAACAGGGTTTTTGACATTTCTGATTTTGAGTTGGTCCATTTGTAGGTTGGCTGAGCCCAGCAGGATGCGCATGTGGCCCTTTCACTGTCCTCAGTCATTATGAGTCATGGCCAAGCTTTTTCCTAGGCAGCTGAACTAGAAGAGTGAACCAGATGCCACCACCTCTCCAAGCCACATTAAATAGTAGAATGCAAAATCTATGTTGTTTTGTCATCTGGTGCCCATTGAAGGCAACAATTTGCTATGCATAGTGTAGATTTTATATCTTGGTGGGGCCTTCACAAGGATAGGAGTATTCACCTGCTTTGACATTTGGAAGGGCCCCATGCGTAGCATAGTTTATTTAGATAAAAAGACACAAAATGTTTACTTTTGATTATATTTAGGTAGCAATATTGTTAATTAGCTTTAAAATGATGTCAGTAGAAGGTCCTTCAAGGACACCAAGACAAGTGTGTGTGTGTGTGTGTGTGTGTGTATGTACACAGGGGTGGCTCAGGGCAGGGGTGGCTCAGTGGTTAAGGTGTTGGGTTACTGAATAGAAGGTTGGGGTTCAAGCCCCAGCACCACCAAGCTGCCCCTGCTGGGCCCTTGAGCAAGGCCCCTTAACCCTCAACTGCTCAGTTGTATAAATGAGGGTAAGGGTGTCTGCCAAATGGCATAAAGGTAAATGTGTGTGTGTAGACCATGTTTTTATATCTTTAAGGATAAGAATATTTGATATTTTTGGCCTTGTGGCCAAGTGTTTTTTGTTGTAGTATTTACCGAAAATAAAGTAAAAGAGCCAAAAAATTGTGTTTTGATTACTGAGGTTAGGGTTATGGTTAGGATTAGGTTTAGCATTAATTAGCTGCATTAATAATTATGCCAATGGAAGGTCCTCACAAGTATAGCATGACAGGACTGTGTGTGTGTGTCTGTGTTTGGAACATATGGAGTACATGTTGATGAAGGCCATGAAAAATGAATGATCAGAGTTACTGCCATCTACAGGATAATTCAAGACCATCTGGAATGGGCAGTGTTGTAATAGCCATCTTGTTTGATGGCAGCACACAGTATAGAGTGGCATAGTTCCAGTCTGTAAGTGGTTTTGCAGTTGTTTTCTTAGGCCTCATAGCCAAGATGGATTATGAGGTACCTTAATTAAAGCTTACTGCACATCTTGAAGCAATGTCTCTGGTTGACTTCATTTTAGTTATTATTTCCTGTAATTTCTTTAATTAGAGTTTGATGGTGATTTTTAACTACGGCAACAAATGGCCTCATTATTCCTTTGAATTTAATTACTCACATGTTTACATAAACCTGACGTATTTTCTGTACCTCTGTCTGGTTCTGTACTCTTAGGCATGCATTGTCCACATGTATATTGATATTTTTGAAAACATAATTTTCACCCGCCCTGGTAATAGCATTTCATAAACTGTTATGTAAGGCACTTCAAGAATAACACTGAGAACATCTTCTACTTCCTGGTTATGGTGACAGTTGGCAAAATGTTTTAAAATGAAAAACGCAAGGCTTTTTGCAGACTGATAGTGAGATGGAGCTAGTGCAAATTTAAATTGCAGTCAAGTTGTAAAATATGAAATTACAGACTACAAAGTAACACTCAAGTCAGTAGTGAGAAATTAAGTCTTGACACATTTATAGCACATTCAAACCACAATGCGCATGGACAGGTTTAACCTGTGACATCAATCTTTTCATTCACCAGGTTTTAAAAACTTCTCCTTGCCTTGTACACACTTCTGCTTAACTGTAGTTTCTTGGAGTTACAGGGAACCTGTACTAGAAGCTGGTGATGATTTTTCCTAGCACAGCATTTTTTCAGTGGTTGTTTCTATGCTGCGAAACTTTCACTTGGTTTCCCGAATAAGCCTATGGATACCATTAACAGGCAAGACTTTAGTCTGGAGTCAGTTTCCCTTTCATACAATGGACTCCTTGTTGAGGTTAACCAAGTCATGCTGCAAGACTCTCATGGAACCCTGGATCCTGAAGATGTGCACTTACCCGGGGATGCATATTAATGCCAGGTGTGACTTGGGAAACGGATCCAAACTCCAGACCCAAATGTCTCAAATCTACCATCTGCCAATTGGGGCTTAGAACAAAGGCACAATCAAAAATATCATAAATGGCAGTTTTTTTTGTCTCTTTCTATGTTTGAGGGTGCAGAATTAGTTCCTAATGACCCTAATTAGAACACTTGAGTGTTTTAGATGTATTCAAGCTAGGAGCCAGTCCACACCCTGTCTCTCCTGATGGCCAGATACATAAGGATATTTACATATTTGCATGACAGCCTTCTTTGTGTCCCTACAAAGGAGCAGGCCATCTATGATACATCCGTCCCCCTGCACACATTGCAGGCTCATGATTAACTTAGAAAAGAGCACTTCACATTTTAACAAGCCACACAATACACTGAATCACTGAGAATGCTAACCACCCTGTCAGACAAATGTGTGGCAAATATTATGCTTGCCAATCAGAGTCAGGCAGGTCACTGCTTAGAGTACTGTTGAGTATGATGGCAGTTGATGGCTGGTAATTCGCCTAGGCTTGCTGGAACTACAAACATTTTAGAAGTAGTTCTCATCCTCTGGCTGCATCCCAAACACTACAAACTAAGGCCTGTCCTAGTCTCAGCAATATGGGTTCCAGCTCTACTTTGCTGGGGGTCAGCAAAGGGGAGGAGCAATGCCTCTCCCAAGTGTTAGATCACAAGACATTAGCCAACAGAAAAAACAGTCCATTAGGCCCTCTGATTTCTCGTATTGGGTATGATAAGAATTGATGTGATATCGTGCGTCACTCAAGTGATCCTACCACAATCTATAAATCTATGGTGGATATCATCAACATGCATGTCCTCTTCCTGAGCATAACTTGGAGCCAAGAGGTTCACGCTGCTGCTTTCTAGCCATAATTTGTGAATTTTCTATAGGTTCTACAAGATTATCCCATTTCTCAGTGGTGTGAGTATTGCCCTACTGCAAAACTAGCTTTGAGGTATTTTGTTGGATTTGATGGATTAGGATGGTGCTTTTACACGTCAAAAGTCTTGATGCTACTGTCAGCAGTTATATCATCAAGCCTGTGCTGCCCTGATTCATTGTGTGATCTGCTTCAGGTATTAAATATCTCTTCGCTTGTATTGCTACATTTTTACATAATTTTAGCGGTCATATAAGTGGAAGGCTAAACTGGAAGATGCAGTTTAGCCTTCCCTGCAGTTTACTTTACTTTATAAAGTTCTTTGTCACAACTAAGCAGAAATGCGGCATTTGTAACATTTGTACACATGTTGCACAAATAATTGTAAAGTTTTTTCTTCATAAATAAAAGTCTTCATAATTCTTATTGAATAAGAATTATTTAATAAGAGTGCCACTGTCTTTAAATTGAAACTGAAATCTTTCTGGTTACTTTCAAACTCGGTAACATCTGTGTTTATGCTCAGATATTTTTGGGTTTTGTGTGTGTGTGTGTGTGTGTGTGTTCTGGCGAGGTGCCACCTCCATGTTGTGGTTCATTGCTGCTGCAATACAGGGTGGAGCGCCAAGACTAGGAGTGATTGTCATGTTATAATCAGGTCTGTAGGGAACCTCTTCCTGTTGCATATCTTATTCCCTACTTAACATGAGATCCAAGCAGTCTGTGATTTAGTCTACTTCTATTAGCATTGCACACAAAGTCACAGTATATACATTCCTTATTCCTTGCTGTTGATGAGACATAATACGCCAACCACTCCAAATGAATCTCATCTGTCAACCCCACTAGCACAGTGAGTTGAAAAAAAAATTACTGGGGCTTAGCAGATGTGTCTGGACCTAATTCAGCTGATGTATTCTGCCACATGTTGACCACGGATACTGAATATTGACTATCAGTACAAAACTGCAGTGGGATTTGATCTGCTCTTTAAGTGATATTTACTTGCTTCTGGCAACAGTATAAACATATATATATTTTATTTATTTATTGTTTTAATCTTGGCAACTGAAACTGGTGGTACTGTTAATCTGAGATCCCACTCTAACTGAACTTGAACCACCATCCCCAAGTGCAAGCCATATGGAGCGAGGGAATTTTGTTCTCATTACTTTCTGAACTGACCATGTATACAGTACAGGCCAAAAGTTTGGACACACCTTCTCATTCATTGCGTTTTCTATAATTTCATGACTATTTACATTGTAGATTCTCACTGAAGGCATCAAAACTAGTTCAATCATAATATAATTCATATTATATAATAATCATAATATGAATTTTAACAGTTGTCCAATAGGGCTGTCGGCTGTGTAGTAACCTGACTTCTGCACAACACA
>JAOTRJ010000027.1:18372477-18384462 GCA_028564905.1 Leptodoras praelongus | reverse complement strand
TCCCAGGTCGCCCCACCCGGGGATCGAACCCGGGTCCTTCTTGCTGTGAGGCGACGGTGCTATCCACTGCGCCACCGGCGCACGCGAGTGTGCAATAGAAAATCATATTCTTGTATTTTTTCCTTGTTTATTTTTTTTCTGTTTGTTAAAATCATATTCTGTGTGTATTACGTCTATTTAGTTCAATTATATGTGTCCCATATCAGCTAACAGTATAGGCAAAATACTGTTAATGTTATGTATGTCAAGACAGTATACCACCCTATATTATTTTATTTTTATTTTTATTTAATCTATACATTAGTTTAATGAGCTCCCTGTACAATTTAATCTATACATTAGTTTAACGAGCTCCCTGTATAATTTAATCTATACATTAGTTTGATGAGCTCCCTGTACAATTTAATCTATACATTAGTTTGATTAGCTCTCTGTACAATTTAACCTATACATTATTTTCAATAAGCTCCCTGTACAAGTTAATCTATACATTATTTTGATGCGCACCCTTTACAGGTTAGCCTATACATTATTTTGACAAGTTCCTTTTTCATATTGTAATCTATACATTCTTTTGATTAGCTCCCTGTACAGTTTAATCTATACATTATTTTCAATAAGCTCCCTGTACAATTTCATCTATATATTATTTTCAATAAGGCCCCTGTACAATTTAATCTATACATTAGTTTGATTAGCTCTCTGTACAATTTAACCTATACATTATTATCAATAAGGTCCCTGTACAATTTAATCTATACATTAGTTTGATTAGCTCTCTGTACAATTTAACCTATACATTATTATCAATAAGCTCCCTGTACAATTTAATCTGTATATTATTTTCTATAAGGTCCCTGTGCAATTTAACCTATACATTATTTTGATGAGTTCCCTTTACATTGTAATCTATACATTATTTTGATTAGCTCCCTGTACAATTTAATCTATACATTATTTCCGATAAGCTCCCTGTACAATTGAATCTATACATTAGTTTGATGAGCTAGCTTTGCAGTTTGTAGTGGTGGCTGAGGACTGCTGGTTGGCATGTGGGATTGTTTGTGATGAACTGTGTGAAATACAGCACCATCCCATCATGTTCCCTAGACAATACCCATTTCTTTTCTTTTCATCAAAACAAATGACAATTCAGATTCAATACAGTCACAACTGCATTGCTAATGTTCAACTTTATTTGAGCACAAACACAATCTTTCTCTCTCTCTGTCTCTCTCTCTCTTTCTCTCTCTCTCTTTCACTCTCTCTCTCTCTCTCTCTCTGCCTCTCTCTCTTTCACTCTCTTTCTCTCACTAGTGGTTTATAAAACAGCAGTAATTGATCAGGAATTCTTGATGGCATCATAAATTGCCTCATGCCTTATGTCAGACATTTACAGCTCTTTTTATGGTTCATCCTCAGACACAAGGAGCTGCTCTATATAAAAACAGGGTACTTTTTTATTTCTAGAAAAATGGTCATTTTTCTTTTATTATTGTACATATTTATGGTACCACTTAACAACCATTTTTTTTTTAAATAAACCTTCAAAGGCATGCTTCAGGCATCTTCATAGGATAAAGATACATGTTAAAAGTTCAAATTATGTATTGTTGATGGCACCACCCCACTGACAACAAAAGGGACAGTTCAGTATTTTTTTTCATGAGAGCACTGTTGTTGTAGTTTGTGAAAATAAAATCCAGTGCATGTACGCATTCGATTATAGAGTTTAACTTTCCCAAAGCATGCATTATAAAATATTCCTGGTCTTGGAGTTATAATAAAGTGAGAACCTCTGGTGTAATTATGGTGAAGGCTGGAAAGAGAAGGAAATAGTGAGAGACATTTATTTCTGAGGATTAGTCATTTTCTAGGTGACAGGTCACTCTTTAATTGTCTGTCTTAAACGAGAGAAAGTGTTAGGATGTTCTTATGGAAGAAAGAGTGAGGTCGTGGTACCTGGAAGTGTTTCACCCTGGAAGACAATTGAGAAAGTGAACGCAGGGCCAGAGGAGACAGAGCTGATGACAGTGATGAGGTGGTCTCTGTCAGTCCCAAGAGAGGCTGTAAATGATGTGCCTCCAGAAAAAGAAGGAACACCGAGCAGGTCATAGGTGTCGAGTGACAAACACAGGGCTGCAGATTCTGACACAGATGGCTGGCATTTTCACTATGAAATAGCGATACGCTAATAAATGTCTTCATGGTGCTCTCCGTGGATGACCTTTTGGTTGTAATTATGTATGGAGACATTTAAAAAACATATCTATTTAAGGATAAAAATTGTATCAAACAGTAAGAGTTGAAGAGTCTCTGATAAATTATGTAGATCTCAGACAGCTGAAAAGTGCAAAATGTTGTTAGCATACCACAGAGACTTCCTGTGTCAGGGCTTATGAGGCAAAAGACCATATGAGCTCTTGTCAAGGATGGACACGGCAGTAGCCCTGGCAGAATGTTGGTAACCTCTGCGCTCTATGTGCCTCAGCATCTGCTGACCCTGCTCTGTCTTTTTACGTGGCCTACCACTTCGTGGCTGAGTTGCTGTCGTTCCCAATCACTTCCACTCTGTTATAATACCACTGGCAGTTGTCTGTGGAATAGTTAGTAGCGAGGAAATTTCATAACTGGACTTGTTGCACAGATGGCATCCTATCACGGTACCACGCTGGAATTCACTGAGCTCCTTAGAGCGACCCATTCTTTCGCAGATGTTTGTAGAAGCAGTCTGCATGCCTAGGTGCTTGATTTTATTCACCTGTGGCCATGGAAGTGATTTGGAACACCTGAAGTCAATGATTTGGATGGGATGAGTGAATACTTTTGGCAATATAGTGTATATACATTACTGTGTAAAAGTTTTAGGCAGCTGTGAGAAAATACTGTAAACTAAGAATACTTTCAATTTTAACAAAATGCAGTGTATGAACAGAGGAGAAATCTAAATCAAATCAATATTTGGTGTGACCACCCTTTGCCTTCAAGACAGTATCAATTCTCCTAGGTTTTTGAAGGAACTCAGCTGGTAGGTTGTTCCAAACATCTTGTAGAATTAACCACAGCTCTTCTGTGGATGTAAGCTTCCTCAGATCCTTCTGTCTTTTCATTCTCTTTTCATGTAATCCCAGACAGACTCGACAATGTTGAGATCAGGGCTCTGTGGGGGCCATACCATCACTTCAAGGGCTTCTTGTTCTTCTTGATGCTGAAAATTTACTGACATTCACTTACTGACATTGGATGTGTGTTTGGGGTCGTTGTCCTGCTGCAGAATAAATTTGGGGACAGTCATACACCTCAGTGATGGTACTGCACAATGGATAAGTATCTGCCAGTATTTCTCAGCATTGAGGACACCATTAAGCCTGACCAAATCTACAGCTCCTTTTGCAGAAATGCAGCCCCAAACATGCAAGGAACCTCCAACATGTTTCAACGTTGCCTGCAGACACTCATTATTGTACCGCTCTCCAGCCGTTCGGTGGACAACTGCCTACTGCTACAGCCAAATATTTCAAAATTTGACTCATCAGTCCAGAGCACCAGCTGCCACCCCAGTTTTCTCCACCCCAGTTCCTATGTTTTCATGCATAGTTGGGTTGCTTGGCCTTGTTTCATTGTCTCATACACACACACACACACACACCTGAAAAAACCTAATCACCTAAGTTGTACAGGTGTTTATAGTCAGGTGTATGATCAACGAATTATACCAAACAGGTGCTAATGATCATCAATTTCACATGTGGGTTGAAACAC
This sequence comes from Leptodoras praelongus, assembly GCA_028564905.1. NCBI lineage: Eukaryota > Metazoa > Chordata > Actinopteri > Siluriformes > Doradidae > Leptodoras > Leptodoras praelongus. Next base: position 18,380,700 of record JAOTRJ010000027.1, on the reverse strand, counting down.
AGTCATTAACTAAAACTGGGTGAGGAACAGTCAAACTACCAAGGCGAGGCTGTGGAAGACAGTTTCATGTCACAAGGCATACACCATGGCAAGACTGAGCACAGCAACAAGACACAAGGTAGTTATACTGCTGTTTTGAAGAAGCACAAAGAAATGGGCAACACTGAGGTTCGTAGATACAGTGGTCGGCCAATGAAACTTCATGCAGCAGCTGACAAACACATCAAGCTTACTGCCCTTCAAAATCGGAAGATGTCCAGCAGCACCAGCAGCACAGAACTGGCAGAAACGCACTTAAACCAGGTTGGCCCAGGTACACCCATCTACTGTACGGATAAGTCTGGCCAGAAGAGGTCTTCATGGAAGAGTTGGCATTTCTGCAAATGGAGTTGGAGATTTGGTCAGAATTAATGGTGTCCTCAATGCTGAGAAATGGGACAATGACCCCAAACATACAGCCAATGTCGTTCAGAACTATCTTCAGCATCAAGAACAACAAGAAGTCCTTGAAGTGATGGTATGGCCTCCACAGAGCCTGATCTCAACATCATAAAGTCCGGGATTACATGAAAATACAGAAGGATTTGAGGAAGTCTACATCCACAGAAGAGCTGTGGTTAGTTCTCCAAGATGTTTGGAACAACCTACCAGCCAAGTTCCTTCAAAAACTGAAGAACTGATGCTATTTAGAAGGCAAAGGTTGGTCACACCAAATATTGATATGATTTAGATTTCTCTTGTGTCTTACACAGTACTGCATATGTGTGTGTATATTATTAATAATAATAATTAAAACTTAATATTGAGAGTGTTTGTGTAATCCAGCCATGTCTGTCTGTGTATCTGCCCTGCAATGGACCGTTTCAACACTTTATTCTTCTGTTCACTAGCTGTGCTGTGAAAGTCACGCAGCAATTTGTTTTTTCCTGTGTTCTCCACATTCCACATGAAGTTCCCAATTGCTGTGGTGATTACTTTAACTGTGTGTGCATGTGTGTCTTATTAGTGATAGCTAATATGCTAGCATACTGGCTCATGAAAAGCAGTCTGATTAGGAGAAGTGTGTTTTTTCCCATAGCCTCTCCTGATTTGAGATTTTAAAAGAATCTTTCTCAGAGGAGGGAGTGGTGACTTGATTAAGTTTAAATGTTTAATACACCTCACCTAATGAGAAACTGACAAATGAGCATTTTTTGACAAATAGCCTAGTTGCTATGCAGACTTTTGCATGTATTATACAAAAGCACAAATCTTTAGATAACACAAAAATGCAAATGTTTAGAAAAGAATAAAATAGAAAAAGTAAAAATACTAAGTAAATAGACTACAATAAACTTTTAAATAAACTTCACAGTCCATCTTTCACATTGTTGTGATGTTAGTTATGCATGGTTATCGCATGTAGGGACTGATAAGCAGAACTGAACTAAATTTTGATAGTTGGCATTTTGAATTTGATTCTAATTTGAAACCGAATTTCGATTCCCAATCCTAGTATCAAGTGATGCGATGATTACAACCCTAATGTGTTCGGAGTCTCACTGTGCCACAGTCCGACACTAGGGGGCTGCAGCAGCGTAGGGATTCCCAGCAGACCCTGGGGCAATTTGGGACAATGAGAGACACCAGTTTCCTGGCCTATTTAAAGGGATCCTTGAGCGATGTCTCTCGTTGCACCTTTGACCATTTTCCCTGTAACGTAGCGCTACAGCCTGAGGTACGTGATCTCGCTTTTGTAGAGGTGAGATCACGGGGTAGGGCTTAATGTCTGAGGTAATTTGCTAGGGACTCTTTTTCTAACCCTTTTTTCTTGCTCCAAACCAGAGCTCGACATTCTATGCTGCTCAGGCAGCTTCAATCCTATTAAACACTACAGTGTCTATTTAATTATTTCAATTTCATAGAGGTGAGATCACAGTGTAAGGCTTTGACTCCAGGTAATTTGGTAGGGGGGTAATTTCGTATTTGGTTACATGATTTCATTCATCCTTTTTTCCCCTAATGTTCATTGACAAAATGTCTCATTTGTTTTAGTCCACATGATCAGCACTTGCTTATGAGCTTATTCTACTCCCCCAGCAGATACGCCCACACTCAGTGCATGGGCGGCCCGGGTTCAGTCCGCGGCCATGGCTAGCTTTGCACAACACACTGTTTAAAGAATAAATAAAATATAAAAAATAAATACAAATATTTTGTTTCTCCCCCACTATTTTGCCCAGGGTCCCAAGTTTATATATATTTATTTTTCCCATTGATAAATATATATTTATTTTAACCCTGTTCCCTCTGTATATTCCTTTACTTTCTCCTTATTTCTCCCTCTATTAGCTGGACTGATGAATAACATCACAACTTGGGTCCGACCATCCAGGCCCCCGTAACGTTTAAAAGCTTCATGGTGGACCAAACGCTACTAGTGTGCTTCTCACCGCCTGCTGCACTACACACATCAACCAGAGATGCATTTGGGGAAATATTATTACTCTGTTAACTCATAAAACAATCATATACACTGAAGGACCAGACAAACTTGTCAGTTAATACTTGGTAGGTCCCCCATGGGATTTTGGAGGGAATGTTGCACAATCCTCATGCTGATGTTTGTTGAGGCATTGAATTCCAATGTTACTTGAGGCAGTGTTGCGCCTATCACATGAAATGATTCTTGCCAGCCGACACTTGTCACTTTCACCCAGAGTCTTTTTACGGCCACACTGCTGTCCTAAGTCAAAGTTTTTGCCGGAATTCTTGTTGTCACGGTACACCCTCATACATGGAAATCTAAACATCTCATGAACTCCAACTATTAAACTGTGTTGAAAATTGTTAAATCATCATAACTTGCCATTCTCAAGGTGGAAACAACACTAGAAGCTTCCATAGACGTCTATCGGTTTATATACGCACTGGTGGTCGCAACCAATGGCAGGCATAGGTGGCCTTGCTATGTATTTTGTATAGTGAATATTGGTTGGTACATTATTTTCTTGATGTGTCTTTGGATCATCATGAGAATAAAATTACATTTAAATGGATAATTTGCATATGTTTACTGCATCTGTTCGACTACTGTTTAATATTTTCTGGTTATAGCTTTGGGTGACCACAGGCTGGAGATCGTGTAGCTGTTTGTATTTGAAAGTTACCGGTACAAACAGAACATGATCAGGAAACGGTATTGAGAATAACAAACTTTGCAATGCAAAACTGTTTTAATAGCTTGTTGGGTGGAAATAAAGATGCAGTCAACAAGAGAGCATTAGTCATATGGCTACAGAGAATGTTTCACTACCCAGGAAGTGAGGATTATATTCAGCAGTCTGCATTAATGCATTTCACTGTCAGATTAGCCTTCATGCTGTGGACAACACTTAAAGATCTAATCCATATTTACTGCACATGTTCACACATTCTCTTTCTGTGAAGCCTTCCTCCCTTTTTTCAGGTGAGGAGAACAAACCTTTCGCTTTCTAATGACTCACTAATACACACATACAGAAGAGAAACAATTTCAGATTACATATTCTCTCAGGGAAATCAGGTCTGGGAGTGTTCATATATCCTGTGTTATGAATGCATATTACTTAGTGTCTTAAAGATGACTTTAAGTGAATTTAATCAAATTCGCCTCTTAGGCTTTTCAAACTGCCGCCTTTGTGATTATCCCACTAGCATTAAAATCTCTTAATGGGTTTCATGTAAATATGTTCATTTGTGATTTTCTGTACTGCTTTATCTCCCTGAATATTCTAGAGATTATCTAGGGGATTATATTATAACAGAAATTAAAAAAAAAACTCATGATGTGTGTTTATCCAGATCTGAATGTGGGTCTCGCATATTGAAAATAACAGCCTGAAAAATGTGGACCCTGTCAACCTCCATCTGGCATTCAGTCGGCCAGCCATTTACTGATAATCGCTTCTAAAAGTGGAGGACTAACAGACGTTTTATGATGTAAATCGCAAGCGGTTTCTCAGCGTAGAACGGCGAGTGCCATTAATCCCAAATCACTCAGCCTGCATGCTGGTGCCAAGAGCATTAGGCTACTTGTTAGCAGTGCAGCCACTGTATTACTAATTCTAGCAACTGGACTTTATTGCAAACAGGCAGTTTTTAGCAGACAATAGGAACTCGTGTGCACTCACTATAGTGCATGACTCATCTCACAGCTGCTGGTTAGACAAGTTGAGGAAGTCAGTTGTACTCATCAACCACCAGCGTTGTGTCTCAGTCCTGCGTGATCCCGTCTGCCATAAAAGGCATGAACATGACAGGCTGTGCTATTATAGGAAAATAAATAAGGATGGGTGGTATGATGCTACCTTGAGGTTGACTATTATTTATCTAATACCAGCACATCCCAAAGTGTCATCTTTCTCTAATACCACAGCATTCTTTGTATATTTTAATGGCATTGGGCAGACGCCCTTATCCAGAGCGACTTACATTTACCTCATTTACACAACTGAGCCGTTGAGGGTTAAGGGCCTTGCTCAGGGGCCCAGCAGTGGCTGTTTAGCAGTGGTAGCATTTGAATTTGCAACCTTCTGGTCACTAGTCCATCATTTTAACCACTGCCCACCGTATTGTGGAACATTATTGCAAAACACATTAGTTTCAAGATTCAAAGAGTTTATTGTCATTTGCACAGTAGGAAACAGGTTTCCATGTACAATGAAATTCTTTCTTTGCTCCTTGCCAGGAATGCCAGATAAAGATTAGAATATTAAACTAAATAAATATAATAGAACCTTTTCTAAATTTAGCTAAAACAAGAATTACAGTGCCCTACGATGGATTGGTGCCCTGCCTAGGGTTGTTCCTGCCTTGCGCCCTTAGCTGCCGGCTAGGCACCAGCTCTCCCGTGACCCTGAAAAGGAATAAGCGGTCAAGAAAATGAATGAATGAATGAATGAATGAATGAAGAATTACAGCAGTAATGATGTGGGTGTTATTTACTGGTGGAACATGGCTAAAAATGTGCAATAGTGCATTTGTAAACATCCGCTAGAGTAAAGTGAACATGTGCTACAGTCAAGTCACTGTGGCGTGTAAACATATGTAGAATATCTTATTTATGTTGTCGGTTCAAGAGTTCTTTAATCTGGTGGTTTTGCATTTCTCACTCCTGTACCTCCTGCCTGAGAGCAGAAGTGTGAACAGTCCATGCTGGGGGTGGGTGGGGTCTTTAACAATGGAGGCAGCTCTCCTGTGGTAAATGTTCTATAGAGAGGGCAGGTGAGAGTCCTGGTGATCTTCTCAGCAGTCTTCACCACTCTCTGCGTGTCTTTACGTTCCATTGCAGTTGTGCTGTCGTACCACACGGTGATGCCTCTGGTCAGGAGGCTCTCGATGACGCAGCTATAGCAGTTGCTAAGGATTATTGGGAGACATCCCAAATTTCCTCAGTCTCCTCAGGAAGTACAGCCGCTGTTGAGCCTTTTTGACCAGCTGCATAGTTTCTGTTATCACGTACGTTCTAATAGCTATGAATATTTGTTTTCCTCGTTAGCTTCTGTTTCATTTATCGTAAGTCTTTCCAGTGTTGGAACACTTTACCTCTGATTGTTAGAAAATGTTACAAAAAGCACGTTTAAAAAAACCAGAAAGCTTCACCTTATTGGCAATTTTGTGGAGCATCTGAACTACAATTCCTGTGTAGGTTGTTACTATAGAAACATTAAAGTATTATAATGGCTGCTGTAATATAAGCCTTGTGACCAGCACTACTGTAAAAGCTGCTATTACAGAAAATTGATCAACACCTTCAGTCCAGTCAGAATCAAGCATTAAAGAGCAATGTGGTATTTTTTTAATGTCACCCTTTACATCTTTTAAGTGCAGTGTTAAAAGCATGAAAAAAATGAATAAAATGTCAATTGTGCGAAAAGAAGTAAAAAGTTTTATTTTTGGTTATGCAACAATAAGCTCTTACACAATGTACCAGTGTAGCAAAAGTGCTGCGCCTGTTATTTCTCTTACCCTCTGTTTTAAGTGCTACTGAATATTTATGTTTGTGTCCAAAAAAAAAAAAAAAGAAGAGCTAAACTAGGTATTACAACGTACATTCAACCTTATGTTGTACCTTATGTGTAAGAGTGCTTCCGAAACTCTTGAATATAAATTGGAAAGAAGAATGCAGAAAGTTTTTCTAATCTGTGCAACGTATTTATTCTCACATCTTCTATAGCTGAGGGAAAAGGGTGGAGTGCAAAAAAAAAACCACCTCCTCCAAACTCAGACATGCAAAAAACAAGAAGACGTAACCCGGCTGCCAGGGAATTGGAAGAAATGGAAGAACAAATTTAGAGTAACCAACTATTACCCAAAAGCAGTGAATGTTGTGTTTTTCGGGGCAAGGCAAGACTTTGTAATGCTGTTTGAATGGCTATTGATTTGTCAGGGCTGATTTTGTCGGCAAGTGATAGCTCCGTCTGAACGGCAGGAGTGATGCTGTGTGCTTTCCGTGCTCATTGGCAGGATAGCTGGACATGGCATCAAACAGGCTGATTTCTAAAAGGAACTAATCGGCAATGGGGTCCTTATTACTGATAATTAATGGTAGCAGCAGAACAAAAGGCAACCCTTGTTTTGTAATGTCTTCCATTAGTGACATTGTAAGGCATTGGCAGTAGGTGGGATGCTGATAATCCCTCAAAAGTGTGAACTATTGGTCATCTGGGTTCTTTTTATATCTCTGGTTATAAAGAGCAGGAAAGAGCTTTAGCGCTCTAATATGAGCACATGAAAAAGGCAGCTCCATTCTGTAGTTTTTACACTGTGCATAATGTGCTAATCGTGCTCAGCGGCTTTCTCCTTCATGGCCTGCCCTTTCCCAAGTCTCAAAGAAACCGCATGCATATTTCATCTATTTTTAAAGGTGTGGTCAGTCTCGCTCTAGCTACCGAATTCCAGGAAGTTTGTCTGTCTCGATGCCACACTAACCACAGTGTGTCCACTCAGGCTGCCTTAGTTCTGCTGACTACAGAGGTTACTTGCGGCCGTCTGTTCTTGGCATCTAAATTTGTGTCCACCCATGTAATAATTAGCGCTCCCAAATAAAGTGTCTCCATTCTTTTGTTTTGGAGCCATGGCCCTTAGCTAACACAGCAAAAATATCCAGTAATTGAGAGTCAGAATGAGATTCACTGCAGAGTCATCTTAATTAAGCTGAGGGAACGGTGCTGTTCGAATAATGCCAGGCTTTGAAAGGACGGCTGCGGAGTTTTTTCCCCCCTCCTTTCTGCTTCTGCTTCCTTTTAAAACAACATTATTCTGGCTATCCAAACACTGGTGAGAACGGTAAGGGGGTGGCCCACCATGCGCAGATACATGGCTCTAGGGTCAGGAGGCACTGATGAGACATTTATGGAAGCTGCACTTCAGCTATGGATGGACAGGGACTGGAGCCAACAAGTGGGAGGGAGTCCCAAGGCGCTGACAATTACACTTATCTCTGTGCACCAGCAACTCTGTTAGGAAGAATGATGGGAGAAAATAGTGGTCAGAAGGTCTGCTGGAAGTGTGCAAGAAATGGAGTGGAGGGACATATTGTAATTTGCCAGCTGACCACGGAGCACAGGCCAGGACAGGAAGCTGCCGTTTATGCAGCTGACTGTTTCATCTCAAGGATCAAAGTGATTTTTTTTTTTCACAAACCATCCAACCAGACGTGTACCTCAATCAGACTTGAGAATTGTTTCATGACCGGCTTGCTGTGTTCCCATACACACCTAGGGTGACCACAGTTTCTTTGGGGTTTTTTTTTCTCATCAAAGTGAGGTTTACTGACTCTTCTATTGGCTGTTACCAGATTGATAGGGAATGTGGTTTGTTTTTCTCATTAGCTCGTTCTTTTAACAAGCCAGTCTTGTGTCCTGTGGCAAAATCTTGAACAAAATGATGCTTTCTGTTTATTTAGCAGGCAGTTCAAAAAGTCACAGAGGCTTCTGTGTATATGTGTGTGATCTACTCGCTGGACATTGCACTATATTCACAAATCAATCTCATCTAATCATTGTATTGCTGGTGCTTTGGACCATGTCCATGTATGGCTATGTCGACATGAGTGTTAGTTTCTCTTCTGTACTGACCTTCTGGCAGTTTTTTATTGCATAATGGATATTTTGATATATAATATTATATATATACAGGGGTTAGACAATGAAACTGAAACACCTGTCATTTTAGTGTGGGAGGTTTCATGGCTAAATTGGA
>JAOTRJ010000027.1:18305829-18318779 GCA_028564905.1 Leptodoras praelongus | reverse complement strand
AGGCCAGTCTAGTACCCGCACTCTTTTACTATGAAGCCATGCTGTTGTAACACGTGCAGAATGTGGCTTGGCATTGTTTTGCTGAAATAAGCAGGGACGTCCCTGAAAAAGACGTTGCTTGGATGGTAGCATATGTTGCTCCAAAACCTTATATACCTTTCAGTATTAATGGTTTCTTCACAGATGTTACCCATGCCATGGGTTGTACATGTAATTTGTGATGATTAACTTAATGTCTTCATGATTGGATCTTACTGGCAGTATAATAGTTACTAGCTACTCATCTAAAACAGGCTAGCTATAGTTTTAGATGATAAATAATGGATTTGTATTTTTCATATAATATTCTGTTTTATGTGTTTTCATCCTCACATTTAGTATTGCCTAGTGTAATGGAAACTGGTATAGTGTAGCGTACTTCATTTTTTACAAAACCTTTTCAATTTTCAATTTTTAATTAATCACCTGCCTCTGTAGTCACCTAACAAAGCCCCATCCCTGATGAACACTAGGACCTTGACAGTTATAAACACTTGCTTGCAGTTTGTCCTAATATTTGAAAAATTACTTAATTTAACTACTGACATGTCCACAAAATCATCACAGACAAATTTGATCTACAGAATGCTGCCCACAGTTTAAAGTCAATATACAGTCAATACTTGGCACAGTCTTTTGTCTTGTGGTGGTCTCTCAACTGTTCTGTAGAGAAAACCTTTCAAATTAGGCAAATCAAAGTTTATCTACTAGGTTTGTGCTTGGAAGGCATTTGTTGTGAACTTGAAAATAAGATTTGAAATGTTTGTGTTGGCTTAGGTATTGTCTGTCAGGGCTGCCGGTGGATTGTCAAATCAAGAACATCACAAACCCAGACCAGACCAATCTCCTGCTTGAGGACCTGATCATCTGGACCAACTATGAGATTGAGGTGGCGGCCTACAATGGGGCAGGTCAGGGTGTCTTTAGCCAAAAGGTCACAGAGTGGACTTTACAAGGAGGTGAGCCTGGCATTGTTTAGTCATTAATTACGTTGGCTGGTGGCTGTCATATGATAGCGGAAAGCTAGCTAGTGGGAATTGGCAAATTATCAGATTGGAAGATAATGGAATAAAAATCCAAAGCCTAAGTGTCCTGCAGCCAGACACACTGCTTATCAAGAATCCATTCCTAATGTACTGTAATTATTGTTTCCTAAAAATCCCATTTTCTGATGCATGCTTTCTACTGGATTTCCCATTCCGCACTGTACAGTCCCCACAGTACCACCAGGGAACGTGCACACAGAGGCCGTGAACTCCACCACAGTTCGCTTCACATGGAGCGCTCCAAGCCCGCAGTTCATCAACGGCATCAACCAGGGCTACAAGGTGATCCATCATTTTGCTGCCCTCTAGTGTTCATAGGGGAAAAAAATCACTATTTCTGTGACACAATTCATCTCAATAACGTTCCGTGACAGCTGCACAGCACATATTGGCATTTTCTCCCAGGGGACTGAGATTGACGCTGTGCCCTCTGATCTCTTTTTTCTCGCCTTTCTTTTTTCATCCTCTATGTAATCTTCTCCCAGCTGCTGGCCTGGGAACCAGGCCACGAGGAGGATGTGGCCATGGTGACGGCGAGGCCAAACTTTCAGGACAGTGTGCATGTCGGCTACATCACTGGGCTGAAAAAATTCACAGAGTACTTCACTTCGGTGCTGTGTTTCACAACGCCTGGAGACGGCCCACGGAGTCCTCCACACCGTATCCGCACTCACGAAGACAGTGAGTAGCAGAGCTTTAGACTGAAGACATAGCTGGGTTTTTTTGTGCCTTTTGACTGAATGTCTCAAGTGTGTCTCCAGCCCCAGGGCCTGTGGGTCACCTGAGCTTCACCGAGATCTTGGACACGTCCCTCAAAGTGAGCTGGAAAGAGCCACACGAGAGGAATGGCATTCTCACAGGTGGCATTATGCTCATGCACATACACACACAAGAAACTGCATTCAAACATTACTTAAATTAGCAAATATTCAGCTGAGCTATACATCAAGCTTAATATTATGAGTTTATAGTATAATGTTATGGAAATGACTTATATAAAAATGAATGAATTATATAAAGTAAAATTTCACTTTTCTTTTATAAATATTTTTATAAAAGTATACTTTTATAATATCTTTTATAACATATTATGATATGAACAGTTCTGACAGTCCTGACATACTTCTTATAGGCCCCAATGGAATTCTCCGTATCAGTATTCTCTGTGGTTGTGTTATTGCTTATCGTAGGGTACCGCATCTCCTGGGAGGAGTTCAACCGCACCAACACACGAGTCACACACTACCTCCCCAATCTGACACAGGAATACCGGGTCACAGGCCTTACCGCCCTCACTACCTACACTATCCAGGTAGCTGCTATGACCTCCAAGGGCCAGGGCCAGCTCTCCTCCTCCACCATATCCTCTGGAGTGCCACCAGGTCAGCCCCAACTCCCACAAGCAGGCATAAGTGTGAACTTATACACTATATGGCCAAACGTGTGTGGACATCTGACCATCATATCTTACAAACATCATAACTTACATAACTATGCTCCAAAATCTAGTGGAAATCCTTCCTTGAAGAGTGCAGGTTATTATAACAGCAAAAGGGGCTAAATCTGGAATGGAATGTTCACCAAACACATATGAGATTTATGGTCAGATGTCCACAAACTTTTAGCCATACAGCGTATTCGTATGGGTTTTGTTAAACAGATTTACAAAGCTGTTCTGATTTTTTCTCTGTTCTTGCAGAAATGCCTGGGCCACCCACAAACATCGCCATCTCCAACATTGGCCCACGTTCTGTGGCCCTGCAATTTAAACCTGGCTATGATGGCAAGACCTCTATCTCCCGCTGGATAGTGGAGGCCCAGGTAATAATTGTTGTTCTTGTGATGCTGTCACACATGGAGTTCTCAACACAGCTGGGCACTTCCAAACACTTTTTTTTACCAATCAGGTCAAGACAAACAAAGCCTTGATAGCCTTGATAGTGAGAAAGTATTCTAATGTTGCAATATACATGTAACTAATAGTCATGTAAATAATAAATACATGTAACTGAATCTTGGAGAATTCACCAGTGGGGAATGTGGCAGCCCAACTTAAACTGGCTTCATGCAGTGAAATCACTCAAGCAGCTCAGGTTCCATTGATTTCTGCCTCAAAAGCTACAGCAAAGACAACCTAGAATCAATCAAGCTGGTGGGCTGGGCTAGTTAGTGAGCTCTGTACAGCATGTACAGATGCTTACTGCAAATGTTGATCACTGTGTGTCTGTATATTAGTATCTCTGTAAATTCTCTCACACAGATTGGTGTAATAGGGGAAAATGAAGAGTGGGTCACGGTCCATCAGCTGGCTAATGAACCTGATGCACGTTCTCTCATAGTAGAGGGTCTCAACCCATACACTTTCTACAGGTACAATCATGTCAATCTGAACCACCTGTACACACCAGATTCTCCTGCTTACTCACTGCTCACTGAACTGTATTTTAGGTTCCGAATGCGTCAAGTTAACATAGTGGGCACCAGTCCACCAAGCCAACCCTCTAGGAAAATCCAGACCTTGCAGGCACCACCAGACATTGCGCCTGCTAACGTCACCCTCCGCACAGCTAGCGAAACCAGCCTCTGGCTCAGATGGGTGGTAAGTGAACATCTGAAGAATTAGCCATGTCTTTCTGTAGTGGCTTTATTCTCTAATCAGTAGAAACTCGGTAGATACATGTACTCTGGTCTTCTACTTTTTATGCAAATATTTAACATGTATATTATGCCTTAAAATGCCCAATATATTTACAGTATTTGCCAATTATTTTACCTTGTAAATCTCAGATAAAATAACATATACATAGTCTTACTTATGTGCTGTAAGGAGTCTTGACACATAAGTGTAATGTGTTATAGCCCCTACCGGAGTGGGAGTACAACGGTAATCCGGAGCTGGTGGGCTACAGGGTGCAGTACTCTCGGGCTGGTTCAAAAGGAGGAGTTCTGTCCCACATCATCTCAGACAGGCTGGAGAGAGAGTTTACCATCGAGGACCTGGAGGAGTGGACTGAGTACGAAGTACGTGTTCAGGCCATCAATGGCATCGGGGCGGGACCATGGAGTCAGCCCGTTCACGCCAGAACTAGAGAGTCAGGTGACTTTTCTTTCCTCTAAACTTATTTTTCTCATAACTTTCTGAGATGTTAGCAATTTGATGTTAGCAATTTGAAACACACAAGGACCATTGGCAGTGGCTTTTACTCATCACAAAAAATTTAATAATATTAATAAAAAAAAAATCATAAAAATGGGAAAATTTCACTATGAGATTATTCTATGAAGGTTTATTGTATATTTGTGTTCATTTCCTGAGTTTCCTCTTTCCTAAAAAGAAGCAATTATAGAGTAAAAAACAAGATAGTAAAATATCTATGAATAGGTCTGTTTTTTCTCATAGATTACATTAGATACATTGGCCTATATTGAAATTTACCACTGCTAAGATATTATTTGCGTTGCAGCTCTATAATATAATTTTTTAGAAATTGGGGTGACAGAAATAATAAGTTGCTGTCTGCAATGACTGTTAATATGGATTTTGGTTGCAGTGCCTTCTAGTGGACCAGCCAATGTCTCTGCCTTTGCCACAACCTCCAGCAGTATCCTGGTCCGGTGGGGTGAGGTGCCAGAAGCTGACCGCAATGGACTCATATTGGGCTACAAGGTACCTCAGATGTTAATCACTCCTTTTTAAAAAATTCTTTTTGAAGAAACATCTGAGAGCTGCTTGCTAAGGAAAGTGTATGAGAATATCTGCTCTCTGATCTCTCACAGGTAGCATACAGAGAGAAAGACTCTGACTCACCACTCCACTTCTGGATGGTGGAGGGGAACACCAGCCACAGTGTCCAACTGACTGGCCTAGATAAGTATGTCCTCTATGAGATCCAGGTTCTCAGCTTCACACGCATAGGAGATGGTGTACCCAGCTCACCCCCACTCCTGGAACGCACGCTGGATGATGGTAGGAGACTATTCCACTCTCCAGATATACTTACCTTCATGGGTTGACTTATGCAATGTTCCTAGCTGTAACTTTGCTGTAGCTTACTGAGTTGTTACTTGCAGTTCCTGGGCCTCCAATCGGAATCCTTTTTCCTGAGGTCAGAACCACATCAGTGCGACTCATCTGGCAGCCCCCTGCTCAACCCAATGGCATTATTCTAGGTGAGTTTGTATCTATATTTGTTATTTCATGTGTAGTTTTTATGTAGTTTTAGTCTTGTGTGACTGTTCTCTTGATCATATGATTTATATCTCTTGTAGCTTATCAGATCACTTACCGGCGAAACTCGTCCAACAGCAACTCGGCCATAGTGGATGTACTCAGCCCCAGTGCACGGCAGTATACAGCTAGTGGACTGAAACCAGAGAGTGTTTATGTGTTCCGCTTAACGGCCCAGACCAGAAATGGCTGGGGAGAAGCTGCTGAGGCCCTGGTGGTCACCACAGAGAAGAGAGGTACACAAAGCAGACCTACTGAGTATTTAAATTACGGCTGTCAAAAAATTAAAATAGCTTACAGCTCCAGGGTTCCTAGTACAATCCAGAGTCCATGTTACTGTCCGTGTGGAATTTCGCACATGCTCAGCTTGATTGTGTGGGTTCCATCCAGTTTCCACCTCCCAAAAACATGCAAGTAGGTGGACTGGCTATTCCAAATTGCCCTTAGAGGAGGATCTGTGTGTGCATAGTGCCCTGTGATGGAAGTTCAAAGTATCATAAGTTAGCTTTTGTTTAAATCCTTTTGCAACATTTTACATCATTTAATCCTTGAATATTTTTTACATATTATTAATATACAAACATTGACAGCCCATCATATATATTTGGTATCCATTATATCCATCAAATAATCATGGTAATAACTATTTCCCTCTCAGCTCACCCACAGCCCCCAAGTCGCCCCGTAGTGCCTCAGGAGGATGTGCAGGCTCGTGGTGTGTTGCTGTCATGGGAACCAGGCAGTGATGGCCTGTCTCCGGTGCGCTACTACACAGTGCAGTACAAAGAGCTGCCAAACATCAACTGGATCGTCCACTCAGCATCAGTCAATCATGAGGCCAATTCCTATATAGTGGACAAGTAATTCAGCACTCTTACATCACTAGTCTACTGCTGTCAACAGACATGTTAGTGTTGAGAAACCTGACCAGAACTTTTCTGCTTTTTCCAGACTCAAACCTTTCACTTCTTACCAGTTTCGTGTTAAGGCTACTAATGACATAGGTGACAGCGAGTACAGCGAAGAGAGCGAGGCTATTACCACTCTGCAGGACGGTAAGGCCGGCTCACGCTTTCAGAGTTGTAAAGGAAAAGCTTTGTTTTTGTAGAAAAAAACATTGTTATTGTAGAAAAATATTTTATGTGCTAGAGGTGGTGTGTGAGGGCATTTTCTTCTGTTAAAGGAAAATTATTGTGATCAGTCAGATATGCACAGGACATATGTTTTGACATTTGATCTACCTGCTCAAAGTGGTACCAGTGGAATTTATGTCCACCTAAAAGAGAGCAATGCAGCAGTGCTTTAATCCTTTACTCTGTCCAGCTCTATCACCTCCTCATCTGTACACTCCACTCAAACAGATCAGGTTGCAAAGATTACATTTTCATACTAATACCGTCATTAGTGTCATCATGCTTATCATCTTATACATGGCTAACTAGCCGAGCTGAGTATCTGCCATAATTTATCCCATCTGTATTATACAGATGCAAAACACTTGCAGTCTCGAGTACTTCTGTTTTGCATTTCTCATTAATATGATGCTGAACATCACTGAAAAATGGTGAGACAAGAAGCTCTTGCTTGTTTTGCTTTGTTTAAAGAGTTATCCATGAAGGGAATAATGAAAATACAGCACCAGCCAAAACATTTGAACCAGAACTGAACATTTGTACCAACCACATCACAGATATTTTCTATATAAATATTTTCTATTATTTATTTGTGTTTCCATGTGGACTTTTCCTTTAATGCTTCAGACACATGAGTGTTCACAAGCTATTTGATGTTTATGTTCTCACAGCCCCAGACAAAGCTCCCACGATCATCTCCGTCACACCACACACTACCACCTCTGTGCTGCTCCGCTGGAAGGTACATGCATCTGTTCACTGTTGTTATGGGAATCATGGTACTAAAGGACTTGATAACACTGAACAACATCGTATTTCTTGTTCTTGAATAAGACTTGAAATGATTACGCTTTAAATATGACTTTATAATATAACTTACTTCTAAAATGTTTAAGTGTATGACTTTCACGTATATTTGGCCTCACAAACATTCCTCTTTAAAGTCCAGTAATAGTCTGCTGTCACAGAGGGGCTCCACTTTCCTTGGTATTACCATTCTATGTCCATTTGAGTATAATGGAACAAAAATACTATGGCTGATAGAGAAATTGCAAAAACATTTGGATTCAGCATACACAAATAGGCAAAGGGTATTTTTTTGCTTTGTTAACCAGTGTAATCCAACCTGATGGTCTATTACGGTCTAATCTGCA
This sequence comes from Leptodoras praelongus, assembly GCA_028564905.1. Lineage (NCBI taxonomy): Eukaryota > Metazoa > Chordata > Actinopteri > Siluriformes > Doradidae > Leptodoras > Leptodoras praelongus. Next base: position 18,311,179 of record JAOTRJ010000027.1, on the reverse strand, counting down.
GACCCCCTCTGAGGAGCATATGAATGGTATCCTGCTGGGGTTTCGCATTCGCTACAGAGAGCTCCACTATGATCGCTTGCGCACTTTCACCGTCCGGACCATCAACAACCCAATGGCTAGCTGGGCTGAGATCACGGGTGAGTCAGAATTTAGCGAGAGCTTTGCATTGAGTTGAGTGAAATACAGTTTGTTATAATTAATGTCCAGTTTATCCCATGGGGCACTATTTCCATCAAAACGTTGGTAGTTCTTGCTTCCTTGTGCATTGGTCACCATATCATTATAGCTATATATGTGTGGCTGCCTGGGAAAACCTGTCACATGAAGTGTGATGGTGAAGTGATCCAGTAGTTCTGGTAGATAAAACATGAAAATAGAAAATTACATTTAAAGATTAGATTTCATTTTCCACCCCAAGTAATTCTGCATTTATAGTCATTTAAAATTACCACCCATTTAAAGAATTGTAAACGACCAGAAAGAGTTTGATTATCGGCATCCTCCACATCAGCCTCTGTATCATCCCCTGAGGTAAAAGTCACTAACAGCATTTAAACATGCACCCCATCATTTCCTCACTGGAATGATCAGTGAAAGCACTGATTTATTCAGTCATCTCTGTTCTTTTGATTAATTTAAGCAGTGTTTTAATTTTCAACCGTTTGCCATCTGAACAGAATGTAAAAGCTCTCTTCTCTGTTTTGATGACGATATAATGGTGCAGGTACATCGCAGGCATTTGGATAAAACCTGAATTGCTTAGGCTCATGCCCATTTCATTTTGACATATAACTACAAACCCCATTTCCAAAAAAATTGGTACACTTTCTAAAAATGCGATAAAAACTGAAATTCTGTACTGAACTGAACAAACTTGATTTAACAGACAAAGAAAAGATTTTCAGTGTTTTCAATGACGAATTGAATGCTATTTGTTAAATATGACCAAATTTATAAAGTGATGGCTGCAACTCTGCTGGGATGAGTTAAAATAAGACGGAAATTGTTATACAAGCAACACTGGATGCTTCCACAATTAGCAGTTTAACTGGTAACAGGTGAGGTCAACAAGCTTGAATATAAAAGGAGCATCCAGCAAAGACTTGACTTTGCAAGCAAGGATGGGTCATGGTTCACCACTTCATGCCAAACTTCATGAGAGATTTGTCAGTCAGTTCAAATACAATGTTTCTCAGTGCAGGATTGCAAAGCATTTAAGTCTTTCACCACCTGCAGTGCATAATATCATGAAAAGAGGATTCAGGGGAAATCTCAGTGCATAAAGGTCAAGGGGGAAACTGGTGCTGAATGTGTGTGATTATTGAGCCCTCAGGCAAGTCCACCACTGCATCAAGCAATGCAACCTGAAACTGCATTATGCAAAGAGGAATCCATATATTAATTTTGCACAGAAACACCAGCGAGCTCTCTGGGCCCAAAGACAGTGGACCAAAAGACAGTGGAAACATGTTCTGTGGTCAGACAAGTCCACATTTCAGCTTTTTTTGGGGGGAAAAATGGACATTGGATTTTTGAAAAAGACCATCCAGACTGTTACCAATGAAAAAAGTGCAAAAATAGCATGAGGGTGCATCAGTTCCCATGGCATGGGTGATCTGCATATATGTGAAGGTACTATTGATGCAGAGACTTATACTGGTATTTTGGAGAAATATATTCTGCTGTCTTTTCCCAAGAACTCCATGTCTATTTCAGCAGGACAATGCCAGGCCTCATTCTGCACGGGTTACAACAGTGTGGCTTGTCTCTTGTCTGTCAATTACAGGTTTCAGTTTTATTGCATTTTAAGACGGTGTATACCAAAAAACAAAAACAAAAAAATCCTGATAATCCTTGCATGAGAAAAGCACAATTAGCTAGCAAGGTTTTTGCTATGTTTAGGCAGACTGATTGTTTCACTTCTGTGTTTGTTAAACTGGCCACTTCCCCAACTTGATCTTTGCCAACAGACAGCCAAGGCAAAGTCTTAAATGAGCCCAAATAGAAACAATTTCATGTCATTTTGGTGACATATATTCAGATTTTCTTAAAATAGAGATGTCAGTGTATATTACTGGCAGAAATTGTTCAGAACAAATTCATTAGTTATCGATTTTCCAGAACTTAACGCTGCGACATCCGACAGGTTTCCCAGACCACCACACATACGGTATAGACTAGTTCAGTTTTCATTACTGTCTGTGGGAGTGATGTACAGAGTGACACGTCTGACATTTTGTTTAAACCCAAATCAACACAGAGAATAAAAGTGCCTTATTTACCGTCTCCTAATCAGTTTCAAAATTGCATGGCCTTAAAGTAGGGCTGACATATAACCTGCATGCTGTACCTGAGGCCCAGGAAATGCTGAACTGTTTAATATTTAAGTGCATGTCTGAATCAGTGATGCAAATGCATAAAAAACATGTACCATAGAGTTTTATAAATAAAAAAATAGTCTCATATTCACAAACGTCTTTGCTGGTTTTGTGTGCAGTCCTGAGCTTGGCACTGCTTTGTCTCATTAACAGGCAAGTAATCAAAGCTGTTCCATGGCTCAAGGCTTTGTGTTTGTTTCTGGAGTTGGACTGCAGCCACTGCACAAGCTTGTGCCAATAAGCTGCTCTTATGGCTCACAGCTTTTTACTAATGCTCTAATCCAAATTCTTAACATTTCTCTTCTCTGTCTTTCACCTTCTCTCTACTTGGCCTGCTTTTCCTGGTATGACCTACTCTGCTCTTGCCATTCTCAGCTCCCTACAGTATCAGGAACCTGAGTGAATCGTCACTCACCCAATATGAACTTGACAGTAAGTCTCAAGACTGTCCATCTGTATCTCTGCTCTTTCATCAGCATTTCCACACAACTGATTCATCCTTCGTCTCTCGCAGAATCCTAAATACTATTACAATTTTTTTCCTCCCTCATTACAGTTTCTGCTTCCTGCTTTCACACTTCATTGTTATGCCCTGACCTCAGTATTTTAAGGATCTTTCTGATATGTAGTTAGAAAAGAAATTCATCACTGTGGGCTTAATTGTCCTGGATACTAAAAAGAAGTTCTATCTCTAAATCTGCAGATATGTGTGGGTTTATATGATTCAATCTGCTAGACAGTCATCCAGAATGGAAATAGGATGAAGTCAAAATAGCCAGCCTAGACCTGTCGATATCCATGTTTTATTAATACGCTGACAGAAAAAGCCTAAAAGCCTTTAGCAAACTGCAGGAGAAAATAACTTCTAGCTGTAAATCTTCTGTGTTCAGCGAGAGTAATAAACTGCAAGTGATTATTACAGGTCTACTATATTCGCTGGGTTTACAGTATATAAATACTGTATTATAGCACATTAAAAAGTCTCGAGCACAGCAGAAAGTTAATACTGTGGCTAACATCCCTTAATATCCGCATAAAATATTACTGAAGCTACGTCCGATACATGCAGTGGGCTTAATAAAGTTACTTGGTTTTATGCACAAATGTTTTCCATTTAAATGGAAGGCAAAGAAAGTGTAGGAACAAGTGCAGTGAAATATTTTGTATTTTTGGTCTTATACATTGAGACAAATTACACATTGGAAAGCATGTATGATGATAATGTGGTTTTAATCAGCTGAAAGTGCCTTTCTCCACCGGGTATATAACCATTTATTAGTTTTATCATGAGACTGCTGAATAAGAACCCTTACCAGATCTGACAATATTCGATTTTACAGAATAGTACCTTCCTGTCTATGTTTGGCTAGTGTTCAAAAAATCTACTTTTTAACCATCATAATTTTGAGCTTATATATTTGAAGTAAGCTGAAAATGTGGGCTAACTTGAGCAGTAAACATAAATGTCAGTATTTTAGTATTTTGCTAGACGGACTGTTATGGAGCTTGAAAGCTGAGAGAAGTATTTACATTTTTGTGTAGAATTGAATACATTTTTGCTCATTTATTAGTTTTCACCTTGCGCTAGGTAAGATTTTTTTATTTGAACATACGGGTTAAGACTTTTAAAATTCACATTAAGTTTGTTTTAAAATGTCAAAACCTTAACCTTTAATTTCACATTTTATGATTTTAAAGACAAATCTTAATGTCAGCAAGTAAAAAATAAATAAAAAATAAAGCGTCGTATAAAAACTCATAATGTGTATGTTCAGTTAATTTGTCAGCTCCATAGAATGTAAAGATTTTGATGCATTATATTTCAAAATGGCTCTTCACCCAGATGGAAGCTTGTAATACTTACAGTGTCAAAACTAAACGGTTTCTTCTTCAAAACTAAAGGTGTGTTTTTACATGTTTGTTTTGTCCGTTGCAGATCTGAGTAAACACAAGCGTTATGAGATCAGACTCAGTGCGTACAATGCTGTTGGGGAAGGACCCATCAGCACACCACAGGAAGTGTTTGTCGGAGAGGCAGGTGAGCATCTCTCACTCCAGACCAGAACTTCAACCTTATCCGCACTACAGGAATGAATATCCAATCCAAGTGATAGCTTTTTTTGTTCAAAAGGCAAGTGCTAAGTTTGATGCCCATTTTTTTCCACTAGTTCCCACTGCTCCACCTCAGAACATCGCTGTTCAGTCCTCCACTGCAACGCAGCTTGACGTCACTTGGGATCCTCCACCTCTGGAAGCTCAGAATGGAGACATTCAAGGCTATAAGGTGGCTGCAGCTTTTATACCAGCCACAAAATTGCATGACCTTGCAAGTACTTCACTTAATCGTTTTATTTCCCTTAAGAACTCTCTTAAGTTCTTAAGGGAAAAAGTATGACCTTGCATCCCGTTCGTTTAACATCTTTTCCTCAGCAGCACTTTTATCAGATTTGTTTTAAAAGCAGTGCTTCAAAAGAGCTGGTTTAAAAATTTGATGTATCTACTGCTTTACAAATTGCTCATTGTAATAGAATGTAATAGACTTTTATACCAATTTTGTGGTCGTGTGAAAGTTAAATCTGTTCCGTGCTTTGTGGATGTTTTTTATATGTTCATCCACTTGATTTTTCCCTTTTTTTCCTTTTGCGTGCCTGATCAAATTACAAAAGAAGTCACGCAGATGTCCGATTTGGATATTGGATGAGAGGCTAAAAACGAATATCTATGAGTAGTTCACTATTGAACAGATTAGATTTGAGAGATGCATTAAATCATGAGGTCTCGTTGATGCCATAATTAGAATGACATGAGGCAAGCTATTACACACACGTTTAAAGGCAGAGTCGTGATTTCTAATTTCATGAAGTGTTCTACAGGGGTTAGAGAATGAAACTGAAACACCTGTCATTTTAGACTACAATAATGTATTAGTATGGTGTAGGGCCTCCTTTTACGGCCAATACAGCATTTGGTCT
>JAOTRJ010000027.1:18267126-18278295 GCA_028564905.1 Leptodoras praelongus | reverse complement strand
ACAGAACCCTGACCTCAACCCCTGTGAACACCTTTGGAAGAAGTGGAACTAGTTCATAAATTTGCTTTGGCTGTCTGCCTGGAAAGATTATATCTGGTATGGAGCCACTTTACCAAATGCAGTGCTAAGACCAATTTGCCTAAATGTGGAAATGGATACAAGCTTGAGCTTGTAATCTGGTACAGGTTATACATCTAAATGCACCTGTGTTTACAGAGAAGAGCGCTTGGATTCCATACTGATGTCAGCTAAGTGAGTGGTGAGACAGTTATGGAGATGAACTGAAACTCGTTTCCCGTTATAAACTTATTAACTGTAAAAAAATGACATATTTCCCCCAATAGTTTTCAAAACTATATATAGTAAAAAAAAAATGTAACCAAAGGGATTTCCCAGGCCACCACACATGTAATCCCACCCAACCTGAATTTGCCCGAAGGGCAGAAAAAAAGGAATTTAGAATTTTTGTTGGTAGTCAATGATAAATTCACCATTAACAGTAAGCAGACATGGTTTTAGATTGTGTATTTGTTTGTTTATTAAGTGAAAATGTTTCATGTAAAAAAAAGACTTTTGGCAGTAAGATTTGAGTAAATTGTGGTAGCTGTTGTTCATATTTGTGCGTCTCTACGATGTGCAGTGTGGTTGCCCCGGATCTGCCCTCTAATGAATAGTCGATAGTCATTGAGATGTACAAAAACATTCACAGACAAGCCTTTGAACAATGCCTTGTGAATCCCACTGTGCACAGACACACAAAATCAGCCCTTTTTCCACTGCTGGAAACTAGCCTCATTATTGCGTATGCCCACAGAGCTGTTTGTTTAGCGTTTGATCAAGCTGCAAGTGATGTGTTTATGGGAGTTTGTGTTCAGGAAGGGTGGTGACATGGATTTCCGTGGACATGGGGGAGCATGCAATCATATGCAATCTGCCTTTCTTGTCTCTCCCCCCCATACTGAACCCACGTGATGCACCTATATACACTCTATTGCTCCCAGTAGGGCCGTCATGGTGCAAAGGGGGTTGGTACATAGGGTTCTGGCATGGAAAAGAAAGCTTCAGACATGAGATTGAACAGGCCCCTCCCCCTTGATATTTCCCTGCTCTAGGCAAGATAAATGTTTGCACCGACACTTGGTGTGTATTCATGTACCCTAGATGCAGAAACGTAACCCAAATGGATGAACAAGCTAAGACGAACACAATGGAGGTCAAGTATTAAAGTGCAATACTTCCCAAGTTCACAAATATTGCTACCACTTGATTTCTGTTTTGTGTCTAACACCATAGAATTCAAAGCACAGTTTTAGTTTTGCTGATATTGAGCACCCTTCTTCTCCAAGTGTTTAAGATACTCAAAAATGTATTTTGCATCTACAGAATGGGGAAAGAGTTTGAGTATATTATTTATTATATTTAGTTATCAAACTGAGATATTTATCTTTAACAGGTTTTGCTAGTTCATACTGCTGTCTCAAAGTTAGCCAGAAAACCTCATCTGCTTCTTACAACGTGGTTAGTCTCTGCTTCCCCTGGCCCAGTCTCAGATATCTACTGATCTGTTTAGTCCTTTGTGACCTGCAGGAGTAAAACGTTGCATACATCAGTATGAAAATGTCCGCAGCTTGATTGAGGCTACTAATAAGGAGACACTAAGCTACGTATCCAGGCTTCACACTCCGATCCATGTGTGCAACATTACTTAAACAAATTTGGTGGTATTTTTGCAAATCATCTGCCAACCGTCAGACACACACAGATCTGATTGTCTGGTCGCTGACTCATAGATGCTTTATAGTTTTATTCTGCCCTTGCAACCTCAGTTCATACAACTTACTTCCAAAGCATTTTGTTGGTTAGACCTGTAAGCTGGAAAGACATTTTGCTGTAATTTTTAAGACTCTGTGGTTACACAGTGCATCACGTTTGATTCTGTAGCCTTTTTGAATGCAGTAGTTTTTGAGGAATATTTTAAGTCATTATATTGGTGTCTCTTTTGGATATTCATAGAAAATGGTTACATTTGGAGCTATAAACATTATTGTTATGATGTCTGGTGTACCTCAGTCATTACATAAGCTGAATTTGCAAAGTGAAAGCCATAAATAAGATGCATAAATAAATGATGGATTTCTTTGTAGGAGGTGTGAAACAACCCAAGGGCATGACTCTTCCTGGGGTATTTGGGTGAGTGTTTATGGTGCTGCTCTCACATTGTCTGTCTTCAATCCAGGTGTGAGGCAGGAGGTCAGGTTAATGAACCTATTGTGTGCTGCAGGAATCCAGATTGGCTACCTTATCTCCATTTAATAGCCTCAAAGCACTCAAAGCTGATCTTTATCTCTCTAATCCCATTAACTGCTCTGTACACAGTTGGAAAACAGTAACATGTTCAGCATTTGTCAATATTCTTAATCACCTGAGCGAATAGTTGCTTTGGTGTGTGGGTTATTTAGATTCAAGCTGTGGCTGAAGGCCAGTTCTCAGTTCATGTTCTTTGATTGTGGTTATTGAGTTGGATGATCAAAATTAAAGTTGACTGGTTGCAAATGTCTGTCTGCTAGCAAATCCGTTTAATAATATAATATTTAATTCTTTATATTAGAAAGCTATGGTTAACATTTTTACATGTGCAATGTCTGGGCATTTGCACATCTGCACCAATATGCATTGTGCCATTAGGAAGCTTTTTGAGAGGTGGTCTCAGGTCATCCAGCCTTCCATCGAGCCTTCTGGCTCTAGAGAGACGCTTCTGCCTAAATACAACTTGATCCACTCTCTGCCCCATGCTAAGATACTTGGCACCTTTGCCTATTTGGCATAATGCATCAAGCCAAAGTCAGAGAATGGCTTTTAAGGTCGGTGGAAGATCATCTCCCTTCATTGATTTTTGATTTAGGGATCGGTAAGAAGGCTAAGTCCTCTTCCTGTGCATGTGTTCTGCACTGAGGCATACTGATGCTGCATACTACAGACTTTCTCGTTTCTGTAGTCCAAAACCTACACAAATCATTTCAGATTAATGTTTGGTTTGGTGTGTCTCTTTGTTTTATTCCACTTCTACCAAGCATACTCCGAATTGCTCTTCGCAAAATGTGTAAAGGCTGCCAAGTCTGGTAATACTATATAACTAAAGTAAACATCACCATTTATCATAGCAGTATAATATCATGTAGAGATGATTAAATCATTAATCATGTGCATGCAACACTCTAGTACTTCATCTTCTTGCTGCTTTAAACAGAAGCACTTCTTCATCAAGATCTAATTTTTTATAGTCGAGTAATTAAATTATTGTGCAGGATAATGATCTTTCTCTGGGCCAGCATTTTTTTTTTTTGTGTCAAAGCCACATGTCCTTGAACATAAGCAGACGTGCTGCTAGTCTAGAAATGCTTGGTAGATATTTGCGTCATTCCCAGTCGACTCTACTCTATAACTCTGTATATTTGTGAATGTGACTAACTCAGCCCCACAGGGTCAGAGGTTAGTATGTATAGGGTCATTTAGGCTGTGGGGTGAAATGGACGACGAGGGAGGGAGGAAGACGTGTTCAGCCTATGAGGGACAGAAGAAATCCAGCTGCTCCCTCTGCGTTGTGCTGCTGCAGACATGGATGTCAGAAAGTGCTGTTTGGAAAGTCACGGGCAACATCCGAGGCCTTTGGTTTCCCACGCTGCCTTCTCATGCTCTCCATATGCCCCTCATTTTCACACAGCGCTATAAATAAGCTCCACTGCCCCAATCTGATAGAGCAGCTATGAAAAAGTGCTTTGGAATGAACACTATTTAACTGTGATTATTAGCCCTTCCAGTAAATCATGCTAATGGTTTGATACTTAAGCAGGATTGTAATATATGAGTTGTGTGTGTTTGAGAGAGACAGAGAGTTGTTGTGTGTTGGGGAGTTCCAGGGGGGTTAAGACTTTCAATCTTTCATGACCTGCTTGTTTGTCTTCCAGCTTCTGCTACACATTACACCACATAACTTTGCCATTCTTTGTCTAGTATGCATTATTTATTATTAAACTAACAGCTATGAATATTTGTTGGAAGATATTTCCTTCCATCTTCATTGCCTCACTTTATATTCATTTACCCATTTAAAAAGAATTTACTAGGTAGACCGATGGCATTCATTTAACATTGCACAACATTAACAGGCTGTTTCATTGTGTTTTGTGGATATGACTATAATTGGAGCATTAACTCGGCGCTGTTATGGAAATAAATGTTAGCAGAGAGCAGGCTTCTCTAGCAACCATTGTCTCTGGCCTAAAGGAAGTGTTCTGTAGGCTGCATGTGCTCATTCAGCAACAGATGAATAACACAAGCCATTGCATTGTCTATAATACGTTTATTAAATCGAACAAATTACTGAATGGTTTGTGATGCATCCAAGATAAATGCATCCAGGTAGCTGCCTAAACTATGCTCACTGATGAAACGAGCGTTATTTTGTTTCAGTTGTAATTGTATAATGTGCAAGAAAAAACGGTAGCATCATCAGATCCTTGGGGTATGAGGTGTAGGGCAAGATACAAGGGCTGGCTGCTGTGCTGAAAGAAAAACATGTTTTTCCTTCACCTTAAAATGAAGCCACGAGCATTACAACAGGAAACACTTTTGTGGTGCATGCTGCACGGTGTTGCCATGGTGACAAACACAGGTAAGTAGCTCATCAGGAAGTGAAGGCAGCACTGACAGACGAAGGAACAAACACAGCGAGGCCAGTGTCAGATGGAGCACCACCAGAGATGACTTCATTCAGCTATTGTTGCAGTAGAAATGGGGGACTGATGAATATTTCATTAGCATCAGCTGGAGAAACCTGTTTGGCCTGCTGAGCAGTCTGCGTTTCTCTTAATTCGAAAGGCAGAATTTAACAAGCCGCGATGTGTACCATGGTGCACACTACTACTCGGACAGGATAAGATTTCTGGACTTGTCTGTAGGCATTATAGTTTGCATGTGTAGCACAATCTCTGTATAAATCAGAGATGGAAATGTCTTCACCATGTATGTGTATGTATGTCTATCACACCAAAGGTTACATGCATGTTACATAATGGCATGTTTTTAATGCAGACAGATAGTTTTGACCATTATAGTCACTCAATTAAAAGGCATGTGGCCATGGATATTATGCTTGAGCACTAATAGGACACATGCCCGTTACAGCTGCGTGTCATACCTGTGATAGGAAGTTGGTAACTTGCCTCAAAACCCCCGGAAGCATTACTTCTCTGACAGGCTTTGTTATCTATATTTAAATTTTGCACATTTTAAACTACTTACTTTCAGTTTACTTCTGACAGGAGATGACGTGAATAAGCATTTCCTTCACCTCTTTCCCCCCAGGAGAGATCAAATCTTTTTGAATGGCAGCTGTATTACCAGGATAAAAATAGACCCTATCTGTAATAATTATTGACATGACTGAATAGTGCTTAAGAGATCATAATGGCATCATAACATTTTATGAGTCTCTAAGGTTTTATGAGACTCTGTCTGGAGTTTTATAGTTTTATATCTGATTTATGAAATGAAGAGTGTTTCTGCTTTGATGGAGATTCGCCTGACCTGATTGCAGTCTGTTTGTGTATTTTCTAATGTAGAGAATAGAAATGTTAGTTTCTTATATTTGTTAGCAGTCGAATAGACTTGAAGGCATCATGGACGTGGATTCATGACGAGGCCTATCCACTATTAAAAACTAGACTGCTCCTTATTGTTCATGTTAAGCTGAAAGTTGTAGCACTTTGATATATTGTACATACGACTTGAGTATAATAAACACTGCCACATTGATCAGCCAGTCTAGCTAATTTCTCCACTAGTAGGAAACTGTGTTATTTCTGTGTTCTGTCTTCGTAGTATTGACTAAATCTTCTGGTTGACCCAAAACCTGTGAACTTGGGGGAATGGTGCAGCCAGACGTTTCTGTCTGACTCACGCAGGGGCAGTTACACTGCATTCTGGAGTTTCAAGCCTGTCTTTTAGATAAGACATCTTGGAACTGTTCCACCACTGACTCTTCATTACACTCATAGTGTATTGAAAGTGCAGTAGTGGAATGCACTTAGTTTAATTACTTAAGGGCATTGTGCTGTCTGCCTTTGTCTGCCTTGTGAGAGATCTGTTTTTTTTGCTCAGAAACTTAGTGTGTTTTTTTGTGTTTCTTTGCACAGGTTCCTGGAACTCACTGTGCCTCACTGGAAACTGCATGTGCCTTCGACTCTAACCTAATCATATAAGATCCGAATTAACTCCTCTGGATTTCTCTTTTGGTTGGGAGTATATATTCGCAAAGATGCCCATCTTGAAGCAACTGGTGTCAGGCTCATCTCAGACCAAGCGACGCTCTCGCATGGACCTTACCACGGAAATGATTAGTGCTCCTTTGGGAGACTTTCGTCATACAATGCATGTGGGCAGGGGTGGTGAGGCTTTTGGGGATACGTCCTTTCTTAGCAGCCGCTCTGGCGAGCCTTCACCAGATACCAGTTCTAATCTCCGATCACCCAAACTGGGCCTACTGTCCAGAACCTTCAGAAGCAGCAAGCGCTCTCAGTCGGTCACTCGTGTTGACCAGCGAGACAACACACACCTAGCCCCGAGTGACTCACCAACGTATGTGAAGAATGCCCTGTCGCTGCCTTTTCTGAATGATGAAGATGGGAATACTGAAGATGGTAGGTTGCTCAAGAGCCTAGCCTCCAGCCCCAAAATGCAGCAGGACTCCAATGGGGCAGCTGCTCATGGCCTAGACCTGGAGCTCCATGAGAGGACCTTCGGAGAGCTGACCGACTTGCGACCTTCTTCATCTTATAATGGAGGAGGCATGAAGCATGCTGTGTCGGTTATGTCCTTTCATGTGGACCTGGGGCCTTCTATGCTAGGAGAGATTCTAGGAGTCATGGAGAAGGAAGATGATGACCTGGGCTTTGAGGAGGGCAAAAACAGTGAGGGACGGGCTTCCCCTTTTCTCAGCAACAAAGGAGAGGAGGAGGAGGAGGAGGAGGGAATGAGTGCAGAGGAGGTAAAAGTAGAGGAAGAGGAGCAGGAGATAGATATGGAGGTGGAACATGAGGCTACTCTTCATGCCCCCAGTTCAGTAGATCTGGAAATTAAAAGTGAAGTCATCAGCACTCCTGAGCCTCAACACAAACACCTGCAGCACTCTGACAGCTGCTCTGTCTCCAGCTCCGGCTCCCAAGCCACTGAGGAAAAACAACTCTACCAGCCATATCAAGGAGACATGGACAGCACCAAGTACAGCTACCACCCTGGGGAGGAAGGAGCCTTCTCTTCCTTTTTGGAGGATGAGGACGACGAGATACGCGTGTGAGACTCTGAGCTTATTGTGGAATCTGTATGGGGATAGAAACATGTAAGTAATTGTGATATCGTATTAATTCAAATGAAGGTCTGTAACTGCTCCTGGACCCGGTGAGGGAAGTGAGCAAAATGCGTCTAATGGCCCAGCAGACCACCTCATAGCACCACTCTCGGACATGCTCACTCGGTCTGGGTTTGGCAGCTGCCACTTTTTGCCACTGGACATGTAAGTGATGGTGAGGAGACTCATGAAGATGAAGAAAAGAAATGTGTTCAATGTCCAAACCTCATCACTTGCCTTTGCATCTTCTGACTCTCCACGTTGGGTATTTGTGTAGGGTTTTTGGTTATGTGTACTACAGGGGCTGGCTAATGGTATCTCCTGACACAAGTATATTTTCACTACAGAATAAGCACGCTCTTTACAGAAGGTTTAAAGGTACATGCAGCTGTTGTCAACATTTTGCAGCTGAAAACAAAAATGTTGACAGTAATTACAGCATTGTAGGGCATGTGAAGGATTTTTGTTACACATCCTGTGAGACACTGTCATTAGGGTGGCTGACAGGGAAGGATGGGAAATCATTCTGTGATAAAGATAACAAACCAGAAACTGAAAGGGGGTGCAGTGGCAGATGTTTTGTGTTCCGTTTTCCCTCAACTAACTGTCCATAATTCTGTACTAGCAGTGGTGACAGCTGGGAAGCTTCGTGTCAAGGGGGATTCGTGTTTGTAGATGATTTTGTACACTCGTTGCCTGTGTGGTGTCTTTATCTCACCACTTCCTTCCTCATCACGTGACGGTGACTGTTTAGCTCTGCAGCTAGCCTGTGCAGAAATGATGCTGGAACTCTCTATTAAGTTATGCTGCCAGGAACAGTCTTTGTGAGATTGGGGTAAACTTTCCTACCTAGCATTATCATAGCAAATAAGAAGACACTGCACTAATTAAGGTGAACATGGTTTTTGATATGCAAGGCAGTGTATTTCGTTCAGCACCACTGTATAGTGTTAAATCACCAGGGTGAGGGATAGCCTGTACACTAACTTGTCCTTAGGTGTTTTTTTTTTTTTTAATTTTATTATTTTTTCACAGAAGTCATGTTGTAAAATGTGAATATGTGATGCCTTTACTGCTGCCCAGGCTATGCTGGTGTGCTTGCCTATTGTAGCTTACTCGTATCCGTCTCTTTTAGGCTACAGGGACTAGCTGTGCTTAAAAAAGCGCTGAGTTGTAAGAAATCCTTGCAGAGCGTTTAGCAGCAGGGTTGTTCAGCCTTAAGCAGAAATGACAAAAGTGCCAAATTTAATCTGCCATATAATCCTGTGTAAAACTAGCAAATTGTATATTATCAAACAAGGGATTTTACAGTCTGGGTTACTAAGTGACTTTATTCAAATGAGGGGCTAAAACCTCATACTTAATTCACTGAAATGCTTAGCTTGAGTGTATTTGCTTAAACCACAGAAGAACAAAATCGCAGAAGTTCCAAAAAATGTTTTGTTTTGTTTTGTTTTTTTAAATCCGTTTTGAATACAAGAAAGTAAATATGGGGAAATGGAGATTTGCTGTCAGCTGAATTAAAAATTCAGAGGTCTGTTAGTATCCAGTCTTCTGAAAGATAACACTGGTTTATTATTGCATTTTGCTAGTCATTCTTACTTTGTCATCTTATGCATACTTTTCTTGCTTGGGAAGCCTGGTTTGGAAAATGCAACATAACTATATTTTTCAATAAAAGGATATTATCACCAAGCAAGGCCTGTGTGTTGTTTTGTCTAAGACTGTCACGTTGAGACGGCATCAGGAACAGCTTTATGGGAGGCAACCTTTACGGGAGGTTGACCTGTTCCCAGTGACTATTCTGAGACTCGGAGAGCATTGCAGCTTCTGTAGCAAATCCTCTGATGCAGTTCATCCAAGCAAGTGCATTGATGCACACTGTTTATCTGAAGGAAGCTCACTGAACCCGAGACTAGCTCCGGGGCTAAGAGGAGAATTTTCAGAGTGTCTTTAATCTGTCTGATCTGAAAGCGAGCTAAGGACAAAAACTAAATGTTTAAAGGAGACAGACGTATGCACTTTTTTGAAAATATTTAAAACAAATGGGATTCATCTATTTTGAGCCCCAGGCACTAGTCAAAAGTGGTAATATGAAGCTTCAAAATGAAACATGACCACTTTTTAATATACAAAAATCTTGTCACTAATGGTAAAGCACTAAAAGGTCATTGTGCTCCTTATTCAGTCATGTTAGTCACTTATTGCGAGCTTTGTAAGCACATTTTATGTAACCGGACCTTTGCGAGTTTTATTTGCATACCTCTGCTGTAGTACCCCACTCACTCAGAGTCGGTGCAACATGAGTGCATTTTATCAGTTTGCATGTGATTGTGGCCCTGACAACAATCTCACCTCCACCCTGAGCTGCTCCCAGTTCCTCAGAGGAGTGCGTGAGGTCTGGGGGAGGGGTGACCTGAATCAGTGGAGGGGGGAGTACTGTTCATGCAGAGCTCTTAAGTGCCAGTCTGATGGGATGAGCCCTCATTAGACTTGGAGCAGAATGGCTGATGAGCCTGAGGGCGCTTCTTCATGACCATTCAGCATCACCCTTACTGCTGATGTAGGTCAGAGTCATACAAAACCTCCTCAGTTAGGACTCCCCTCACCCCTTCTGCTGCATGCTTAATCTCTAGGTCAAATTTTCAATTAAAAAAAAACCCTAGCTGTCCATTCAGCCTTTCTGTCTGGCATTTCTTCACATCTTTGAAATGTAATCCATCTCCATCTAGCAGGGGTGTGTATTAACAGGCTCCCTATTCCCCTTTCCCATCTAAAATAAAAGGTGTAAGGCTTTGAAATGAGTACAAACCCCCGATGGGCTCTGGGATTTTTGTTGTCTTGTGCCACCTAGTGGCACTACATGAGGATTTGAGGTGTGTGTGTGTGTGTGTGTGCATCAAATATTAATTGTCAAATAGAGACATTAAGACATCTGAGGCTCATTAGTTCATAAATGTGCTAGAACAGCAATGAAGTAAATCCATATATGTCTGGCTTCATGACATGCCTAATTGAGCTTTGTAGTCATGAGGTCTAGCTGTTATTGTAGTAGAAGCACAACCTGAATAAATTGCATGTGGAGAACATATATACAGTGCCACAACCATGTATTTGCCCCCTTGGCAGTTTCTTCTGGTTTGCTAATGTCACATTTAAATGTTTCCGATCTTTTTAATATAAGATAAAGACAACACAAGTAAACACAAAATGCAGGTTTTAAATGATCATTCGTGTATTGAAGTTCATGATTGATTCAAAACCTCTATGGTCCATGTGAAAAAGTCATTGTCTACCAGTTAACTAAATTCAGTTGACTATTGGGTTCAATTTCAGTAGCCACACCCAGGCATGATTAGTGCCAGACCTGTTGAATCTAAACATCACTTAAATGTTTCCAGTGAACCACAGTGACAGCCGTTATCCACAAATGGAGGCAAGTTTGAACAGTGGTGAACAAGTGGCACTGACGCCTCATCCAGGAGGTCACAAAAGATCCCAGACAAACATCTAAAGAACTGAAGGCCCCATCGCCCCTAAAGTGTACTGTGTATACAATTAAAATATTCTGTGCACTGATGAGTCAAAGGTGTTACTATTTGGAAGACATAGGTCCTGTTAAATCTGGCATAAATCTTTTGTCATGTTCTACCATAAGAACACCATAACAACAGTCAAACCTGGTGGTAGTAGTGTGATACTCTGGGGCTGCTTTGCTTCTGCAGGACCTGGATGAGTTCTCTCTGTCAGAAAGTCAGTCAGTC
>JAOTRJ010000027.1:18247612-18258967 GCA_028564905.1 Leptodoras praelongus | reverse complement strand
TCAGAGTTGCTGGCTGGGCACCGGCTCCCCCGTGACCCCGTAACTGGGAATAAGCGGTACAGAAAATGACTGACTTGCTACCTTTTAAATGACTGATTGGTACCTTTTAACTTTTTAAATGATACCATTTTCAAATGGGGCATGATGGTCACTTAAAGTATGTTGCTCCATCTTGAGGTTAAAAGTCAATTAAGTATGGTGCTGATCCTTACTGAAGGTGAGATCCATGTAAAAGGCTGGTACTGCACTGATGAGAGAATAACAACAACTCAAGTGCTGGTTTTGTTTCTATTAAGGATAAGAGTCTACTAATGAAGAGGCGTGCACTCTATTGAGTATGAGAAAAACTAAACCTATTAATCAAATACAGGCGATTTTGGAGGTTGAAAAAAGGTTCAAGCATTCACAAGTGAGAATATATGATCTTATAAAGTGATGACATTATTAATTGCTGCATGCCAACACATAAAATAAACCAAGTGTCTGCTATCTGAACCAGGGTTTAGTCCACTTTGCTAGTAGTACTTACCTAGGATAGGTACACAACTTCACCACTTCCAGAAGGACACTTCCCTAGTGTTACAAATGTAAGGAAGTGATAATCTGTTTGACTCATCCATGAATTTGACTCATCCAAAATAATGAGTTTCTTTTTTGCATAATACAGTTTTGAGCCATTTCAAGATGAAGGATCTGTTTTAACTCACAAATCAGATTGAACCTAAATATAATCATCATGTATTATAAATGTAGGAAAAAAGGACTTTATGAACAAGACTGAAAGTAATAGATAGATAGCTAGATAGATAGATAGATAGATAGATAGATAGATCACTTTATTAATTCGTGTGTTCCAGCAGCACACTTCCAACAAGAGGCAAGATCGAAATATACATAGAGAGCAGATTAAATACTGCTACATTGAATAATATATATATAAAGAATAATGAAAAATAATAACAAATAAATAGATATCCAGAGACCAGATAAATATATACCCAGAGAATACAGTGACAGTGAAAAAATATTAAATATGATACATGACAGATGTATTAATGTTCAGTAGTGGTCTGTGAGTATATTCAGTTTGCTCAGTAAACAATAATGTCCCCGCACAGATTAGAAGAGTATTATGAGGTAGATGAGATATACTTTATTGCCAAATGTTTCTGAACACCTGAACATCAAACTCATAAGTTTTTGTTGAAAGTCCTGTCATAAATTTTGCTTCCAGTTGCTGTAATAATAACTTCCACTCTTCTCGTTTTTCCATTAGATTTTGGAACATGGCTGTGGGAATTTGCTCATTCAGTCACAAGAGCATTAGTGAAGTCACAAAAGCATTAGTGAGTTGTGATAGTCACTTGGATGAGCAGGCCTGGGTGCAGTTGGCATTCCAATTCATCCCAAAAATAATCAGCAGGGTTAAGGTCAGTGTGCAGTGCAGGCCACTCAAGTTCTTCCACTCCAACCTTGGCAAGCCAAGTTTTTTTTTATAAACTTCCCTTGCACACACCTTGTTCCACCCTTGTGGAACAGGTTTGGGCACCTTAGTTCCCGTGAAATAATCTTATTTCCGCTTGAGTTCTTCCACAGCAACCTTGGCAGACCATGTCTTCATAAAGATCATTTTGTGCACAAGGCCGTTGTCAGGCTGGAACATGTTTGGGCCGCTTAGTTCCAGTGAAGGGAAATTGTATCAATAGAGGAAACAAAGACATTCTAGACAGTTCTGTGCTTCTAAATTTGGCTCACCAGTTTGGGGAAGGTCTCAATATGGGTGTGATAGTCAGCTATTCACAAACATTTAGCCATATAGTGTGTAATCTGTCAATAATCTGTATGTGAAAATCATTCATCAGTCATCAATTACAGAATTTCCCCAAATTATACCTTGTACATTTGATTTTAATGATACATACAAATTGCACCGGTTAAGGATTTGTGTTATAATGCCTCCAACTTTTCTACCTACAAAAAGCATTTATATTTACAATTATCATTTAGCAGAACAGTTTGACTATTAAAACCCTTAAACAGTCGAAAGCACAGTGATACAAGATGCCTAGCTCTTCTACAAGGATTCATATCTTGACACACACATTAGTTAAAAACTAGTTTGTACAAGCTGAGTGTACAAACTGAGTGTGATAGTTTACAAAAAGACCATTTCAACCTAACACAACACAAACATAACATAAACAATACAACAGACAATCACTTACAAAAGACTCCAGCAAAAATCCAACCCACAACTGGGATCTGCTCCAAAATTTTATAGGTTCTTTCTTGGCCTACGCTACACCCTTTCTTCAACTTTCATTAAAAATTGGCTCTGTAGGTTTACCACAATCCTGCTGAAAGACAGACAAACAGATGGACCGACAGACAGATAAACCAACAAACAAAACAACAAACACCCAAAACACTGGTGGAGGTAATATTAATAAAAACAAGAAGTAATACAAATGACCATGAATGCTAAATAAATGCAGAGAAAATAAAAGTATTAACTAAATACTTATGTGTTGTATATCATAGCACTGTATGAAACTCAATCTACCACTGAAAAACTAAGACACAAAAGCAGCGAGATTTTGTGTAATGAGCACATTAGTGATGTTACAGATCCTTCTAGATGCCCTGAAGATGAAAACTTGAGTCAACAAAGAGGTGTGTAGTTTTAAACCAGGCACATGTACAAACCCCATTTCCATAAACGTTGGGAAACTTTCTAAAAATGCAATCAGCTAAAATAACCATTCTAATAAATCTGTAGTTTGTTATTCAAAAGATTTTCTGTGTTTTCAATGATGAACTTAATTCTATTTGTTAAATATAAACAAATTTAGAAATTGATGCCTGAATTGTCAGTCAGTTCAAATACAATTTTTCTCAGCACATGATTTTTAAAAATTTAGGTCTTTCACTGTATGCAGTTCATAATATCATGAAATGATTAAGGGATTTAGGGGAAATCTTGGTGCACAAAGGCCAAGGGCAGAAACCTCGGCTGAATATGTATGACTATAGCCCTCAGGTGGTATTGTTTGAGAAACCATCATGCTACCGTGATGGACATAAAGCCACATAAAGGGCTTGGGAGTACTTTGGAAAATCATTGTCAATTAACACAGTCCACTGCTGCATCAAGAAATGCAACCTGAAACTGTATTATGCAAAAAGGAAGCCATATATTAATTTTGCGCAGAAACACAGGCAAGTTCTTTGGGCCCACAGTCATCTGAGATGGACTGAAAGCCAGTGGAAACATGTTCTGTGTCAGATGAGTCCACGCTTCAGCTTGTTTTTGTAAAAATGGATGTTAGATTCTATGTGCCAAAGATGAAAAAGACAATACAGACTGTTACCAATGAAAAGTGCAAAAAACAGCATTTGTGGGGCTACATCAGGACCCACGTTATGGGTGATCTGCATATATATGAAGTTACCATTGATGCAGAGGCTTATGTTGGCATTTTGGAGAAACATATGCTGCTCTCAAGACATCATCTTTTCCAAGGGACTCCATGTCTATTTCAGCAGGACAAAGCCAGGCCTCATTCTGCACGAGTTATCATTCTGAACAGTGTGGCTTGACAGGCCTGCCTGCAGTCCAGATCTGTCTCCTACTGAAAATGTCTGGCGCATCATGAAGAGGAAAATCAGACAACAGTGACCAGGGACTGTTGAGCAACTCAAGTCTTGTATACAGCAAGACTATAACAGTATCTTCAATTCCCAAATTATTAAAAAGTATAAAAACATGGTGGTAAACATGCCTCTGTCCCAAAGTTTTTGGAGTGTGTTGCAGGCATCAATTTCTAAATTTGTTTATAGTTAACAAATAGAATTATGTTCATGTTAAAAAACACTGAAAATCTTTTCTTTTGTATTTCGGACTGTTCAATAAAGCTTCAAGTGAATGAACAAATAACAGATTTCCGTTGTTATTGCATTTTAAGAAAGTGTCCCAACATATCGGGAAATGAGGTTTGTATAATATAGTGCAGAACACTAACAACTGGAAGTCAACAACAATCGTTAATTTGATTCTTGCTGCAACAGGAAGCCAGCAGAGTGACCTCAGTATGGGTCACATAATAGGTTGATTAAAGAGGGTATAAACCAGTTGAGCAGCAGCATTCTGATAATGCATATGAAGCCCAGCTAGCAGAGAACTGCAGTAATCATGCCTGCAGTAATCAAGCTTGATTATGACACTGAGCAGATTTTGTAGTCAGAAAACCTGGTCTTTTCAGTCAGTCAGATCATTCAACTCACCAAGAGTTGGCTCTTTTGGCTCCCAAACAACTCCCAAACTAGATAAAGTTCTGGTATTTTGACAAGTTTGATTGTTCTTCTTCAACTATCTATGGCTGAAATGGTTTCATGAAAAAAAAAGAAAGTAAGCAAAAAACCCAGCTCATATGTGCAGGTCTGCTGTCAATAGTCACTTGAATATTCTGAAATGTTAATTTTTTTGAAAATAAAGAGAACAAACTTAATGGCTACCTACACTGCCAAACACAGTAAAGTGTGCCAATAGTTTAGTGAACCTCCAAAGTGGTTTGAGTGCAATCATGACAAATGAGAAAAATAAAACCACACAGACACATCCAGTTCAACAAATCTCAAATGCCTTTTACTAATCATGAAGGTTTTCAGTTCCCCAATGTTATATCCTATATAGAATGCAAAGAACCACTTGATATTTTGATATTTGACCATTTGATATTTGTCCCAATAGTATTTCATGGAATTCTCTTGGATTATGTATAATATGATGATATGTATAATATCATGTATACACAGACTGAGAAAATACTCCCATGGGCAAATACATTTTTTTAATCTGAAACATTAAATTGCTGCTTAAAGGTGAAGAGAAAAGAACTATTGTAAAGTGTGAGAAACTTCATCAGACACTACACTAGTACTGCTACAATACTACAATACTACTGGTGGGGTTTTTTGCCAATAGAGAAGCAATTCAAGCCGGAACCAGTAATCAGGATGTCTGTGATGATTGATAGGGTGGACTATTTTGTTTTACCTCGTATACTAGTAGTACATGGGTAAAACGGGTAAAAGGTTTCAATTCGGTACAGGCCAGCTCGGTGGTGAAAATAGCTACAACGTGGTGGATTATGGGTAATTTGCAGAGCTGTGCCACGCCATGCACTGAAATAGAATTATATGTGGAAAAAGAGAAATATCTGGAGTTTCATGGTCCTTACATTGAATGAGCTCACTGTGTGACCAAAGTGGCCAAGTGTGTTTGTCCTTATGTATGCATGATCCAGGGTTCATACTAAGCCAGCTGTATGAGCGAGAGAGAGAGAGAGAGAGAGAGAGAGAGAGAGAGAGAGAATTACTGAAAGAGAAAGATTTCCTGTAAGAACTGAAAGACCAACACCCAGGGATGAGCTAATCATTTGGCAATGAGAAGTCTCACAAGAGCAGAGGAAAAGCCTCCTACCTCTCCTTCAGGTCATATCATGTGGCCTATTTGGCATGAGGCTGCTATATCTAAATGGAGCCATGTCTACTGGTAATATATGGAGTTAATCAGAGCCATCTCACCCACACAGAGCCGATAAAAATGCTAGTAGTACTAAAAAAGGAGGGAAGAAAGTCTGACCATGTCTCACATCATCAGTAACCCCAAGGTGATATGGTCAGTTTGCAATATAGACAAGAGTGCATCATGGGCATGCACTGAGGATTGTTGCAATCTTGGCGAACTTTAGCTGAGAGCTGATCTCAGATGACTCTATTTCAGAGGCCAAGCAGATGTCAGCTATGTGCAGACTGGATTCTCTCCCTCCTCCCACCCTCACCGGCAAAGAGTCAACCTCTCTGAGTGTGTTCACTCAAACCTGCAATAGGGGTGTGTTCTGATGACACAGTCTCAAACAGGAAGCCATGGCTAATGGCTAACAGATGGTGGAGGTGATTGAAGTGCTGGGATCTGGCTTTTGTCATGGTCTGTGACTGCAATTTGTTTGGGTATTGTTCCTGATCAGTCTGGGTGAAGTAGAGAGGTTGAGATTTCACACTAAGGATCTAACAAGGTTTCCCTCCCAAATGCCCCAGAGTTTGGCTAATTGGGTTAAGGCTGCAACCATTGCATTATCACATTTGATCACTGCACAGCTGACCTCTCAGTTGGATTCAGTTGCAGAAATGCAGGGAGCTGCCATCTCCTAAAGTGTACAACTAAGTCTTGGCACAGGCTCGTGAGAACTAAAAATAACATCCCGCATCCAGAGTGACAACAATGTTGTCTACTTATGGAGGTGTCTACTTGTAGCCTTGACACCAGTGTGTCTGTGTATGTGTGTAACTGAGAGAGAGTTTGTACGCCACCATTTTAAGTACTGTGACTGCCCACTGCTTTAACTGCCTCGGGGCCCCTTTGACTCCGCCTTTGAGATCTGTGGCCTGTTATCTGATAGTCACTAAGTGGCGAAACATAAACAGAGCAAAAGAGAGAGGGGGAGAGAGAAAGTGTTCAGACATCGCAAGATCCGAGAAGTTCCCTTTAACTACAGCAACTATGCAAAATCAGGAGAATAGTAGTGAGAAAAAAATCAAATCAGGTCAAAACTACTAACAAAGCATGATCATTTTTTGTGCTAAATAGCTGATGCAACCTTTTATTTTCAGGTACAGAAAGACGGGTGTGCTGTGCAAACCTAGGAGTTTATCAATCCATCATTGTTTTTAATGTTTATATTTACATTTATATTTATGGCATTTGGCAGACACCCTTATCCAGAGTGACTTACATTTATCTCATTTATACAATTAAGCAGTTGAGGGTTAAGGGCCTTGCTCAGGGGCCCAACAGTGGCAGCTTGGTGATACTGGGGCTTGAACCCCTAACCTTCTATTCAGTAACCCAACACCTTAACCATTGAGCCACCCCTGCCCCATGTATGTTTACATCATATGGGAGGAAAATGAATCCCAAGAATATTCATAGCACATATTTGAAAGCTCTCTAAACATCTCAGCAAAAACAATTAAAAAAATATTAATCTAACTAATTTCAGTGTAATGACACCTCAGAGCTCATCCAGGTCAAAACTAAAGCATCAGACTATTCCTTCATGGACACACACTTACATGACATAATTCTGCACTACGCCCAAAGAGTCTTAATGGCTGTTACTAGCTCTTCTAACATTCTAGCGATCACTCTGCTGTGAGTGTCTCCATTCCTCTCCTCTTAATACCAGCCTATGTGAGGTTCCCACTGCAGCTGTCTCAAGCAGATGTGCCTGCAGATGGCCAGCGGAGGCCCTCATTCCTTCTGATCACATGGCCTATTGATATTACTGAATGCTTCTGCATACAGAAATGTTTAAGCCAGCATAATGAATTTTTATGACAATATAGATGCAGTATTTATTAAAACAGAGCCACATGGTCTGGCTTTTATACACTGCCAAATGGATTTTTTGTTGAGTATTACTCAGAGTCAGCCTCACATTTAGTGTCTATGCACATGGATGTACACACCCGATTTCCAGAAAAGTTGGATTAATAATGCAATAAAAACTGAAATCTGTAATTTGTTAATTTACTTGAACTTTTATTTAACAAAGAAAAGGTCAAAGAAAAGATTTTCAGTGTTTCCAATGGTGACCTTAATTCTATTTGTTAAATATAGATACATAGATACATTTTGGACAGAGGCAAAATAAGAATGAAAAGGTTGTACAAGTAAAACTGTTGTGGAAATGTCCACAATTAGTAGTTTAACTGGTTACCAGTGAGGTCATCAAGACTGAGTATAAAAGGAGCATCCACCAAAGGCTTAGTCTTTGCAAGTAAGGTTGGGTTGTGGTTCGCCCCTTCATTCCAAACTTCATGAGATAATTGTCAGTCAGTTCAAATACAAAGTTTCTCAGTGCAAGATTGCAAAGAATTTAGGTCTTTCAGTATCTACAGTTCATAATATCATGAAACGTTTCAGGGAATCAGGGGAAATCTTGGTGGATAAAGGCCATGGGTGGAAACTGCTGCTGAATGTGTGTGACCATCGAGCCCTCAGGTGGTATTGTTTGAAAAACCGTCATGCTACTGTGATAGACATAGTCATATGGGCTCAGGAGAACTTTGCTGTCAACAACACATCTTTTCAACACATATGCTGCCGTCAAGCAGCAACAACATATGCTGCCGACAAGACAACATCTTTTCCAAGGAACTTGTATCTATTTCAGCAGGACAATGTCAAGCAACATGACAGTTACAACAGTGTGGCTTGACTGGCCCATCTGCAGTCCAGATCTGTCTCCTCTTGAAAATGTATGGAGCATTTTGAAGAGGAGAATCAGACAACAGTGACCATGGATTGTTGAGCAGCTCAAGTCTTGTACACAGCAAGAATGGGTAGAAATTCCACTTTCAAAACTACAACAATTAGTAGCTTCTATTCCCAAAGATTAAAAAGTATAAATAAAGAAAAGGCGATGCAACCCAGTCATAAACATGCATCTGTCACAAATTACAGATTTCAGGGTTTAATTGCATTTTAGTGTCCCAACTTTTTGGGAAATAGGGTTTATAATTACTACAAATGTACGACCTAACTTTAAAGAAAAGATGCATGCAGATGGAGTATACTATAATACATTTTGTCCATACATGAATAAGTCTTAACTGATCATGTCTAGGGATTTTGATGCTACATTTAATGTTATAATGTCAATATCAATATCAATATGGGTGTAAAGACAGAAAAAGTAAGTCCCTGCGGTTAATAATTATTGAATGCATGCATGTACATGTATATGATATACCACTATCCAAGGCCTAGTCCACAAGAAAACTGGTAAACATTTATTTTGACTCTCCATCCACACTAAAAGGGTAACAGTAAAAATTCACCTTTTCAAAAAGGCTGTTGTATTATTAATATAATCTCAACAGTCCAAGCTGGGGGGAATTTATAATGATACTGCTTTTTCATTTGACATTTGACTGCTTTGTAACATATGCAAGTAACTCTGGGGCATACATTGTTCAAAACAAACAAAATAGCAGAATTTAGGCCATACACATAAATGTGTTTTAGTATTAACAGAAAACCTTTGGGAAACAGAATTAAAACACAAGTGTGGCTAAAACATAGATATTATTGGTTTCAAAAATTAAATTTTTAGTGTGTATTAGGTCTAAATTACAGTGTACATGTCAGGACCTGGTGCTAGACACAGTAATGGCATGACTCTGTCAATAGTGAAGTTATGATAATGATTATGTCATTTGTACTGGCACTGAAGCACAGTCATAGAAAAGTTCATTAAGTCCTGGTGTGGACCAGCTCCAAATGAATATCAAACCATTAAAGTAGTGCACTTTGCGCTTCCACTAATTTGCACACTTGAGACGAGCTGTGAGATCCAATGGAGCATAACAGGCGCAGTGAGTCACTGTCAACTCTGCAGTCAAACTCTGCAGTCATGTTGTACCACCAAGGGAGCAATGAGTAGATCTCCCACAAAGGGATATATTTATATATTTCTGGTCGTTTTTCCACCTGCTGCATTGAGTCAGAGCACAACAGAGTTATTGCCCCACTGCAGCTGCTAATGGTCATCACTCTTTTACCCACAGCCCTCCATTCGTGTCCAGGCTGTGGATTCAGGGCTTAGGCAGAGTTAGGCCTCAGAGCCAAACCACAGATCAAGGCCTGACTCCAGGACATGCCTTCACCACTGTATTTACAAACACTGCTCCAGCAAGAAGGCATGGCAGCGTGAGATTGTGATGTACAGCACAGGGACAGTCTTGCTGGGCCTGTGGTTTTCCTGCAACATTGGGACATGTTTAAACTGATAATACAGATGGTTTCCTTACATCAATCAAGTCAAACTGGTAATTAGTCAATTGAGTCAAATTGTTAAGATGAATTTTACTGTAACAAGTAAATTCATATATTATTGCACATGTATGTACAGTGGTTGTGATTCAAACATAGTTGTAACGGTGGTACAAAGTAACTACATACATTTATTCAAGTATTGTAAGTATAATTTTGAGGTACTTGTACTTTATTTGAGTGTTTGTATTTTAGTTTGTATATTTGTATGTTAGTTACTAGTTACACAATGGATAATATGACAAGCTTGTAAAACACAACATGTTAAAGGTTAAACCAGTGTTTTCCAACCTTTTGGCAGACGTCTTACAAAAAGGAGTGTGTAGTTGGGTCACATTTCAGTAAATGTTCAAAGGATCTAGTATCTCCAGTCCAAAATCTGAAAACAGATTTCTGTATCAGAACTTTGTTTTTCCTTCTTTCCTCCTTCATGAATAATCTCACGGCCCCTCCGATTCATCGGCTGTCCCTGATATATATATAAAACTGTATATATGCTTATGTATGCTGCTAACACACTGTATATGTATATATGTATGCTGCTTACACACTGTATATGTGTATATGTATGCTGCTTACACATTTTATATGTATATATGTATGCTGCTTACACACCGTATACGTATATGTATATATGTATGCTGCTTACACACTGTATATGTGTATATGTATGCTGCTTACACATTGTATACGTATATATACATGCTGCTTACACACCGTATACGTATATATACATGCTGCTTACACACCGATTCTTCAGTATTAATAATCTATATATTATACATAAAATGCATCATTCAAAGGCACCAAAACAACTTTTCATGCAGGGCTTTTACTTGTAAGTGAGTATCCTTACACTGCTGTATTGATACTTTTACTTAAGTAAAGGATCTGAATACTTTCATAACTCTATAACTCTACAATTTGGCAATGTTCTGTACTTTTGTCACGGCCACCCTTTGACCTGGCAACCCTGCAGAGTAAAATCCTTCCCAAGCACAAATGCTATGAAATATATTCCTTACATATGAATGGGAATGGCTGGGTGATCCTAGAGCAGCATCCTGAGTGCTAGAGCATGCATATATCTATAGGCTTTTGCTTTGTTTGAGTTCGACACGTTATAGCGTTTGAGTACAAGCGACATGGAGTAGTGAACGTGGTGTAAACATGGCGGGGCTGTGACTCACTCGCTCACAAGCCCTGCTGCGCACAAGGGGTCTGGCACAGAGTACGCGCAGCTCTCCCACCCCAGCTGTCAGAGTAAATAGGGGTGTTGTTACACACGCCGGCATTCTGGGCATACCGCGGGGCCACCGAAAGGGGCACGCGCACACGGGCACACACACACACACTATTCCGTTAAATAACTCCTTGTGTGCAAAAATAGGCGACATGCACGCGCGAATAAGTTGAGCCAAACATGTTATGTGACCGCACATCGAAATGCATATATA
>JAOTRJ010000027.1:18125658-18141529 GCA_028564905.1 Leptodoras praelongus | reverse complement strand
GGGCACCGGCTCCCCCGTGACCCCGTAACTGGGAATAAGCGGCCAAAAATGACTGACTGACATTTTTCTTTAGCGTTATTTTTTGGAAAAGCAATGCTTCAATAATGCAGATTTAATAAAATGACTATTTATAATAAAATTTGTGTACAGCATCTACTACGTGTTTTATATAAACCACACACACACATATTGGATACACAGTTGTGGTCGGAAGTTTACACAAGCTCGTGAATGCCATGGCAATACTGGGCTTTCAAAGATTTGTTTGAACTTAAAAAAACATTTGGTGCGCAGGTTTTAATTTTAGTTTTTTTTTTTATCAACACAAGGTAAAAATTATACATACACCAACTTAGATTATTAATCCAGTGGTGCTAAAAGTTCAAAAATGTCTAATAACTTGCCAAGGCTTCCTGTTAGTGCTCATGATTGACTACAGCTGGTAGCTTCTCTGAGCCCACATGAAAAGGGTTGGTTTGACTGCACTTATTGGATTGCCCAACAACCAGTACAACAGGAAAGTCCAAGGAGCTTTGCTGTGGAGGAACTTTGGCCCACGCTTCTTTGCAGAATGGTTTTAATTCAGCTAAACTGGGTTTTCAAGCATAAACCGCTCATTTAAGGTCTTGCCTCAGCATCTCAATGGGATTCAAGTCAGGACAGTCTTGGCCCCTCAAAAGCCTTAATTTTGTTTGGAATGGCTTTTGTATTTGAGATCATTGTCCTGCTGCATAACCTTTGACCAGTCAAGCCAAAAAATATGATCCCAAAGGTCTTTTGGGTCTTCTAGATGTTTTTTGGCAAATGTGAGATGAGCCTTTGTGCTCTTTTTGGTCAGCAGTGTTTTGAGCCTTGCAGCTCTCCCATGGATGCCAATTTGCCCAGGATCTTTCTTATCGTAGAATCATGTACATGGACCTTAACTGAGACAAGTGAAGCCTGCAGGTCTTTACATCTTTGTCTGGGTTCGTTTGTGACCTCCTGGATGTGTTGTCAATGCACTCCTGGTGAAATTTTGTGTGAAACACTGTTCCAAGTTGTCTTCATTTGTGGATAATGGTTCTTGCTGTGGTTCACTGGGGTCCCAGAGCCTTAACAATGGCTTTGTAACACTTTCCAGACTGGCAGATTTCAACACTTTAGAGTCATGTGCTTTTTTGAGACCATCAAGCCTGCTTCACATTGCCTGACAGGTTCTATTTATATTATGTTTAGAGTCAACAGATCTGCCAATAATCATGCATGGTTGTGGCTAATTTAAACTCAATAGTCAGTTCAATTTACTTACTGGTACTTACTTTACTGGTTAATTTGGTAGCTAAGCGGCAATTACTTTTTCCCATGGGTGATATAGGTCTAGAATGAATTTTGAACTTCAATACATGGAATGATAATTTAAAAGCTGTATTTTGTGTTTACTCATGATGTCTTTATCGTATTTCCTATTTATTATCTGAAAACTGTAAATGCAACAAATTAACAAAAATGGAAGAAATTGGGACGGGGCTGAATACTTTGTCATATATTTTTCAGTGTTGATTTTCAGTGATTTTAAAAGAAATCTCTATTTTGTCATGGCATTCATGTCCATGTTTGTAAACTTCTGACAACAATGATGAAATATTTCAGTGCGGTTTTAAACCTGAAATCCACCCTTAGCTACACCTCTGCAATTAGGTAGTACAAATTAAATAAGAAGTAATGTGATGGTTCAACAGAGAAGAAAATATCATAAGAAGATACAAAATAAATACACAAGTATAGAATAAAATAGGCATATATATGAAACAATAAAATAAATTTAAATTAAATAATAATAGGGAAAATATTCATTTTTTTTACCTTTATTTAAAAATAATTAAAAGAAAATGGGTAAACGGTAGAAGCAGATTGAGTTAAATTCCACATTAAAGTTCAAAATAAATTTAAGAGTGGAGACTCTCCAGTGTGAGTGCAAAGTGGTGTTAAGGTCCACAGATTTATGCACATTTTGAAGCAATGCTAGTACTGTGTTGCTAAAAGTAACTCGTAGCATGTTGGGTATTTAAATCCTTTTTCGCATTTCTCAGCTATTACGAGCTGAAACACATGATGGCGCAGGAGACCTGAACTGAGCAAGAGCATGAGCTCTGACTGTCTCTAGTCAATCTGAGACAACAGCGGCTAGCAATGAAATAGCCCCTAAACGCGCATGGTTGGTTTGACAATAAATTGCATTCTAAGCCATACCCTTGTTGCAACAGTCCTCAAGATGTCATTTAGTGTAGAGTAGGGGAAAACGCCCCTATTAATGGATATGCAACTTTACAGTGAAACATTTTACAGTTTACATTTTACAGTGCTGTGAAAAATTATTTGTCCCCTTTCCATTAGTTTCTATTCATGCTAATTTGTTGCATTTAAATGTTTCATTCATTAAACTAATTGTAATATAACATAAAAATGCAGCTTTTTTTTAAATTATCATTATAAATGGGCATACCATTTATTGAAGATAAAGATTTCTTCAAAACCTATATCACCTTTGTGAAAAAAAGAAAATTGTCAGCTAAACCTAATAGCCACTATTGACAATAAAAACTGCAATCAAATGTTTGATAATTTGCTTACATTGGAGAGTTTTCAGGTAACACCTTTGACTCATAAGTAAAAAGTAACACAGTTGACTCATCGGTGTGTAGAATAATATCCCAAAACTCTTGTGGGTCATCAAGATGGGGTTTTTTTTTGGCAAATGTGAGCCTTTGTGATCTATTTGGTCAGCAGTGTTTTGCACCTTGCAACTCTCCCATGGATGTCAGTTTTTCCCTGTGTCCTTATTATTGTACAGTCGTGTACATTGCATTTACATTTACATTTATGGCATTTGGCAGATGCCCTTATCCAGAGCGACTTACATTTATCTCATTTACACAACTGAGCAGTTGAGGGTTAAGGGCCTTGCTCAAGGGCTTTGAACTTAGAACCATCTGGTCAGTAGTCCAACATCTTAACCACTGAGCTACACTGCCCCCTAACCCCCCACATTGACCTTAACTGAGGCTTGCAGTTCTTTAGATGTTCCTCTGGGTTCTTTTGTGACCTCCTGGATGAGTTGTCAATCCGTTCTTGGTAAAATTTTGGTTGGCCACCCCTGGGAAGGTTCACCACTGTTACAGGTTTTCTCTCTATTTGTGGGTAATGGCTCTCACTATTGTTGGCTGGAGTCCCAGAGCCTTAGTACAATGGCTTTGTGGCTTTTTTTTATATTTTGACACAACAATCTAATTAGTCTGCATTTAGGTCAGAACATGTTGACTACAGTATTTTTGAGAGTAAGGAATGATACCTCCAGTGGGCCTTTTTGTTTTTTGCTATATAATAATCCATATTATTAGAGTATATGAAAATGAATGCACAATCAGTAGTTTTACTTAATAAAGTTAAATAACAGGTAAAGGAAAGATTGTGAATTTGTACTTCTGTGCTTTGGAATTGTGTACTTCGAACCTCCTATTTGAAGTAAGTATAGGTAATATGAAAAGCGTTTAAACTGTTAGCATTAAACTGTTCTTGAGTCCATTTAGACTCTCAGAGCACTTCATTAGGAAACACTATAACAGCCTGTGTGCCATGTAAAAATATTTTCAATAATAATTGGTAATAATAAAAGATCCATTTGTCTCAGTTGCGCTTTTATGCACCAAACAAATCGGCCAAAGGGTGACTTGAAAAGATTCATTGGAAATAGATTTGAATCATGTTTGATTAGTCAACACGGATATCAACGTGCAACCGATTAGTCATCACTGGCGTCATTACGTCACCTTACCGGAAATCGTCTTGCCTCCTCCTCCTCTGAAAAAAAAAAAATCTCTCGAGCCGCGTTGGCGCTTCCTTCAGTGACAGAGCTGTAGCCTGGGCTGGTGAGCTGAGAGCTGTCTTCACGGGCTGGGCATGTTGAGCTAGATTATCAGGTAAACTACTTATAAATACTTACTTGTCATGTTGAAATGAAGTTTTTGAAGTGTTCGTATTTAAGCGTCAGAACCCCCCGGCTGTTTAGTTAGACGTTAGCGGCTTAGCTTGATGACTAGCCGGTCGGCCGGGCCTGGGTGCGTTAGCTGGGAACGGTAGTTTGTTTGACCTTTCAGGCTGTCACAAGGCTTGTTTTGATGTTCAGATACTGTTTATTGAACTGATAGTGTTATAAACTAAATATTACGGATTAAATAGGCGTATCGGGATTAAATGTCATGTAATGGGTTAGGTGATAATTGTTTGTCTAAGTAACGTAGTCTAGCTTATCAAACCGCTGTGTAGATAAATAACCACCCAGATTGATTAAAGCAGAGTTACAAACTGATTTACAGTGTATCGTTATAAAGTCTTCTTTTATCACGCTTCGTTACTTAAAGAACACTTTTTATTCGTGTTACTGATTGAGCTAAACACCACTAAACTGTAAGAGATGACTAAGTGTATTTGTGCTATTGACATTTAGAAGTGAATAACACACTTCTGAACTTTTAAATGTATTGTTTATTAAATGTTTGTAACCATCTCTTAGTCAGCCATTACAGCAGAGAGCTCTGTTTCACCACCACTGTTTAGAGATTCCTCACTGATTGCTGTTTAGAGATTCCTCACTGATTGATCTCAGTTTACTTTCCAGAGTTAGTAGATATCTCCAGCAAACTGTCCCTGACCCTGGCTTTTGGTTGTTCACGCTTCATAGTGTTACTTGCTTTTATTTCCAGTGTTTATCCGGACACTGATGCTCATTAGCAAAAACCGATTGTATGACCGAGATCTTGTTTGTGGTAGATAATACAACACCCCAAAAGAAAAATGAAACAAGGATCCACCCAGCGTCACTGATCGATCCGATTTGGTTTAAGATGCTTCTCGTCTGTGCTCAAATTGCTAAGTATAATGTTGCAGAAATACAATGAAGTAGTGCAATTTTAGTACACTGAAACCTAAACCTCTTATCACCCCCACACCTGCATCCTAAACCCAGGAAGCTGACAACTTCTTTCAAATCTTATATAATCTTTTGTGTCTGTTTAGTTCAAAACCAAACCTTTAATCAGTTTGTAGGTTTTAGTTTTAACCCTCATTTGTTTAAGTATCTGGTTTGTTATAAACACCGGTAGCAGACTCCTTCTTGCAGGATGGTGTGTGTGTGTTCTGTGTTTTCCAGGAAATAATGTCATAGACAAAGAATCTGGCCTCTCTTCAGCTTCCCCCTTGGTTAGACATTGACTCAGAAGCACAGGCATGAAATGAGAGGAAAGTGACGGGAACATTTTTTCCCCTGCTTGGCTTCATTGGTTTGGTTTGGATACAGGACTTGAGTATATGTGTGTGAGTCGGCAGTGAGCGTTCTGTTTTGCAGTGTAGTCGGAGTCGGATTTGAAAGGAATTGTCTCGTGTTAATTTGAGGTGTGTGGTCGGTTATTCCATCCAAAATCATCTACAGCCGCTAATATTGCATTAACGAAATACAGTGATGAATAAATCAGACGAGATAAAAAGAATGTGCTGAGGTTGGACTTTTACAAAGCAAGCTTAGTTTTCTTCTTTTCCATTCGCTTTGTTTAACATTTTGTCCCTTCAGCATGTTTTTTTTCTCCTGAAGCTTTTTTAGCAGCTTGTCTGACTTGAATGATTGTAGCTTATACGATTGTATGTTGCCTCCAGTGCTGTCATATTATCACCTAAAGTGTGCTGCATTTCTTGAAGTTTTGTCATTCAGTAGGGTGAACTGTGTCCTCCTGTGACCTACACCGCTTTAGTGCATCTGGAGTCGTTGTGCTTGGATGTCAAAACCTTGTTGTCATGTGATTCCTAGCAGTATATTTATAGTAACAGCAAAAATGATTTTAGCAACATGCATGTATATTAAGAGTGCCAGGAAAGTAAAATCATTAGGATGTTTGTCACTAGAAAGGATTTTATCCAGTTACACAGCAATGAATATGTTGTAGAAGTCTATGTGTATTTCACCTTTATAAACCTGTATGTGAAACGGTTACAGTAAAGCAGTGGTGCCAGGCTAAGTGTCACCAGAGACACTTTCTTTATTTTTCTATGCCTGTATCTTTAGTCAACAAGAATATTGTTTATTTAATTGCTGGCTTAGCTGAATTTCATCTTTCTAAAAGGTACCTTCTTCAGTCACACACTGAAATGTGTAGGCACATTAATCTGCAATTGCTTCTGGTTATTTTCATTATGATGGATGCATTGACTGCTAAAAAGTCAGGACTTTTTCCATTGATTTAACCTTGTCCCTGTCTTGAGTTTAAATACACGGATAGTCTTGGCTTCTGTTTCTCTGCCACACTCTTATTGCTATTGATCTATTAGCTGATTCATCAGGGTCAGGTCCTTGGTGAGCTGCAAATAAATGAAATATTGGTCACAAATAGCATTTCATTTTTTTTCTTTCTTATTTTGTTTCTATTCTACAGACTTCTACCATGGACACAGAGATGATGCCAAAATTCAGCTCAAAAGATGAGGAAATTGAATACTGGAAAAATTTGTCCCTCAAATACCAGAAAAGGTAAGCTGTTAACTGTCTAACAAGGTTTACAAGTCAAGCAAGTTTATGGAAGCATCTGTACAGGATAATTAACACTTTTGATAAACATTTCAAATGCTGTTTCTGTCAAAGCTGAGCAGAACTGCAAATGCCAACATGGCAGAAGCCTTGCTGAGAGTGCCTTGTGGATGGCTTTTAGCATTGAATGGCATGTTGATGGGGTTGGGAGGTCCCTGTGATGAAAATGTAGTTACAGAAATGTTAATGCACACAGCATGGTGAGCGACAGCCTCAAGACACCACGGCACTACAACAACCAGCATTATGCTTTATGATTCACTTGTGCTAGTGTTGCTGTGTCAGGCTTTAATTACACAGGAGCACATCTGGGGGAAAACTCCTGAGAAGACAGAGATCAGTTGATTTACACAAGTGGAACCAAGTGTGTTCTGCTTAGAGGTGTTGGAAAATAAAGAAAAATACTGGCTGAGCCTTTGTCCTTTGATAAGATTGTACTGAAACGCTGAACTGTTCAGATTGTTCTGCATTGTCTTTCAGTAGATTCCAAACTCCCTTTGCTCTTTATTAGATTAAGTTGCCAGTATGACCTCTGGCCGTGCTTGACTTTAACACAAATTAAGTTACGTAACTGTAGAACTTTGTGGATGCATCTGTAATTGTACTTGGGCTCTGTGCCGTATTCCAGTCAAAAGCTCCTTAGCACGGTTGTAATATCCTGAAATAGAGAGTACCATGTGCTGGTAGAAGTGCTAGAAGCTTCACTGTTGCATCACCTCTAAGATTTGTTGTCAACCGATTACATCAATTCAATCCTGTTACTAGCAGACGACTGGCAAGTTGTTGGAACTGGACTGTGTATACATGACATTGTCATAATGGGTGAAGAGGCCCCATTTATAACTGTTGTTTTAGTTATTTTTATGCCTAGATTTTGTTGTGCCTGTTTACTTGTTTAGACATGTTTAGTTTTGTATTTGTATTCATATTACTTATTGCTCCTGTCATGAATGTATTCCTCGATGCTGGCATGGTGTTAAACATTAAACACCAAACCTAACTTAAGATTTTCTGAAGCACAGGAAGTATTGAAACCACAGGAATGTCTTAATGAGGAAGCCATAAAACAGAACATATGGAAAAATATACCAACGTGAAGGATCTGAAGAATACTCAGCCTGCATGTTGACCCTGAAAATTATCAGAAGTACAACTTGCCAACCTTCAATATTTTTTAAACATGGATCTTTAGTAATCTTGTGTTTCTGGTTGAAATTGTTAAATGTTAAAACCGTATGTTGTGTGAATGTTAAAACCAGAAAATGTTGTGAGGTTTTGAGCTGTGACCTGTTGATGCATAAGTGTTGTTTGAGTTTGTGCTGAGGACTTTTAGTTGGCGGAACTTCCACCGCAATGGACTGAAGACTTTGACCGCTCATGTGATGCATGCACCCTTCCTGTCAGACTTGGCAGCTTGGCAGTAGACACCTTCTAAAAACAGCCTCTTGTGCTGAACATTATCAGAGTCATGGACTCAGCCTGCTTAGTTAATATCCTGTCTCCTGCAGGGGTACATACTTCCATTATCCACACTCAGCTTCTTTATGAACTCTGACTTTTGACCTACTAAGACAGGAGGTCTCTTGGCCATCTGGTGTCGGCATGGACATGTTTTGCTAACTCAGTAATTTTTAACACCTTTTTTAACTTAACACAAGGCTGTGTACTCTTTTAGAGAAAAGATATGTATTGACCAAGCACTGTGTTTCCTTGTTTGAGTTTGTTTGGACTGTATATTATCACTGATTCATCAATATTCCTTTCTTTGCTGTAAATTCAGGCTGCCTCTTACTGAGAATCATACACTACATTGCCGAAAGTATTCACTCGCATGTACAAATCATCAAATTCAGGTGTTCCAATCACTTTCATGGCCACAGGTGTATAAAAAAAAGTATCTAGGCATGCAGTGGTACTATGATAGGATGCTACCTGTGCAAAAAGTCCAGTTGTGAAATTTCCTCGCTTCTAAATATTTCACAGTCAAATGTCCGTGGTATTATAACATAGTGGAAGCGACTCAGTGGTCCTCTGTCATTAGTTTACATAAAAATTGGCTGATGGCCCTCTAATTGTTGGCAAGAAGGAGGGGTGGTGTCCTCAGGATCGAGAAATCCCGGCCATGCTAATGTTAAACCCTATGGCTTAAGAATGGGATGTCACTCCAGTTCATACATGTGTGAAGGCAGGTGAGTGAATACTTTTGGCAATTTAGTGTATGTACTTCATCAATCATTATTTGTACTTCATGAAGGCTGCCAGTCTCTAAATTGTCAAGTTACTACTTTTGACTCACTGCATGCAAAGCTGACTGACAAAGTGCTGAAATCATGAAGTCACAAATGGAATGGACCACAGCGATACTTCCTGGGTATGAGGCTCGTCTGCTTAGGGTGTGCTTATCTCCTCAGTTATAATGATGCCCAAGAAGAGTTGCAGGAGTTCCAGGAGGGCAGCCGTGAGTTGGAGGCAGAGCTGGAGGCTCAGCTCGGGCAGGCAGAACACCGCATCCGCGACCTGCAAGCTGAAAATCAACGGCTGAAAAGTGAGGTGGATAACCTGAAGGTATGAGTTTACTTTGCCACCACATTGTCAGCCATTTATTGCAGTATTCTTGCTTTTTTCCAGGTCATTGATTTGACATTTAACCCAAGGAAATGGGTGAAATAGATACTTGGAGCATAGACTGGCAGAAAATATTATCTATTCTGGCTACATGCCAGGTACATGCTGTGAAAGCTGAGCAGAAGAAACAGAACATGTATGCTTCACTTTAAGTAGCCTTAATTTTCAAATTTCTTACAAAATATCATATAAAGGTGGTATATTTTAATGTTTGATCAGGTATCACACATAACACAGGATGTCGCACATCAGTGTCTGGTCTGCCAAGGCTTATTCAAATTTGTCTAGGTTCTCCTCATAGAAAATCTGTTGTCTTAGTTGTTAAAATAGAAAATGTCAGTTAAAATATCTGCTCATTAAGAGTGGAAACCGCAATCTTGTGACCTTGAAGGAATGTTAAAGCATGGAACTGTTTGTATGAATTTTGATTTGAAAGCTGGCTACCTTCAGAGTGCCATGATTGACTTAAGTTTGTTTTTTTTTTGTTTTTTTTCTCCTCCTTTCTCTCTTTTGTGTGCTTGCTTGTGCTGTGCAGGAGAAACTGGAGCAGCAGTACGCACAGAGCTATAAGCAGATCTCCATGCTGGAGGATGACCTGGCCCAGACACGCTGCATTAAGGAGCAGCTGCACAAATATGTCCGGGAACTTGAGCAGGCCAATGATGACCTAGAGCGGGCCAAAAGGTATTTTGCTTTTCAAGCATAAATTTTTCTTTTTTTTGCCCATTGTAACCTTGTTTACACAAACAATGGTCATTAACAAACCCTGTACAAATACTTATCTAAATGTACATATTACATACCTGATTTGAATTGCCCAGGGCAACCATTACATCTCTGGAGGACTTTGAGCAGCGGTTAAACCAGGCCATAGAGAGAAATGCCTTCCTTGAGAGTGAGCTGGATGAAAAGGAGTCTCTGTTGGTGTCTGTGCAGAGGCTAAAAGATGAGGCCAGAGGTATACTGTGCTATTCTACTAAAAACTGCGCTCTTTGCCAATGTGGTGCAACATGTTTAGCCCATACTGAGTTATTTGTCTGTTTTGCAGACCTGAGGCAGGAGCTGGCTGTGCGGGAAAGGGCCTCAGACTCCACCAGAATGTCAGCGCCCAGCTCTCCGACGCTGGATACTGACAAAATGGACACAGCTGTTCAAGCCTCCCTTTCCCTTCCAGCAACACCAGTGGGAAAAACAATAGACTATCCTTTTGTGACTCAGAAAGGTATACAAAGCTTAAGCGCTAAGTTTTTACTTCTGTACTGTGTACAATCTGTACTGTGTTTTACTCATTCATAAACTAGTTTCTGAAGCCCTTCAGGGGTGAATCCATACCTGTCGAACTCTATTTGTATTATTTGCAGGAATTTTTGGTTTCCTTATTTGTATTTGTTTATTTCTTGATTTAGTGTTAACCACTGGTTGTGGAAACTCTCCTCTCACCCCATCTGCAAGGATCTCTGCTCTCAACATTGTTGGTGATCTGCTACGAAAAGTTGGGGTAATTCTTTTCAAACTGGCTGCATGCACAATGCTTAAATAAAACCTTGTGCCTCTTACTCGCGTAGTACCAGCCTGTAGAGGACAGGTGTCCTCACAGTGGGCAGACATAAACTCTCTGTGCATTTTCCAATATCTACAGGCCCTGGAGTCCAAGCTGGCTGCCTGTAGGAATTTTGCCAAAGATCAGGCAGCAAGGAAAAACTACACAGAAAATGGGAACCTGATAAATAGCAACGCCACCAAGTTCTCTCATTCTCTTCACACAACGTACTTTGATAAAACGTGAGTTAACTCTGAGTGCTGCATTGCTTTGTCATAGTGTTTTTGGTAATTAAACAAATTTGTGACCAGAAATCACAGATTATGATTAAGGTCAACTTTTGCTATGTTGAAACCCAAGCTAATTTGTTTGTGGTAATTGCATATTGATCACACTGTGTGGAATTATTGATTATGCTGTGCAGGACTATGAATGGCCTGGATCCTGGTGCTCTGAGTGCACTGACATCACAGCGAAACGTGTCTCCTCCCGGCATGCTACCACTCAGCGTGTGAAAGTATCAAAGCTGCCTCCACAGAAGAGCATGGACAGCACGGAAACAAAATGGAAAGGAAATTGGGAAACCCTGCCACTCTGTGTGTGTGTATGAGTATGAGTGTGATGCCAAGTCTCTTGTGCGTGTCTGGCAGATGCATGTCGGACACTGGTGCACATGTGACTCTGTTGGCTGAGCCCAGTTCTTCAGAGCTCTCATTTTTCACTTTGCCTATTTTGTTTTTACTTGAAGCCAACAAAATGACAAAAGGGCCCAAAGAGGCCCCTGCTTCGTTTTGGCTTGTTCTGAGTTGTCGCACAAATTAAGTTTTCTTTGTTTAAAAAAATGAATGGGGTTTTGTTTTAGGTCAGAAATATATGTGAGGTTGGTTGTGTGTGTACTCATCTGAGCAGCAGCCATGTAGAATATCAACGATGCATACAGCAGCATATACCTCTAACTGAATTCCATGTTGTTTGCATCCAGTCACATTCTAATTAGGTTATTTTCTACTGATCGCAGTGGGGGGGTGACCTGGAATGTACTGTTTTGCCCTTTCAAAACAGCCTGGAAAGATCCCCTACTCTCAGTAGTGGCCCTTTGAATTATTCACACATGTGCGTCTGTTCTGTATGCTGCTTCAGCAGGCTGGTTGGATAGCTACTGGCATAGAAAACCTCACCGTCACTATATTAGCTGTAGACAGTTTGTGTAACAATATTCTGAAAAATATGCTATTAATTCCACCTATGGCACGTTTACCAACAGTACATGTTTTAACATGTTTACTCCAGCCAGCATCTTAGCTTAGAACGGTTATAATGACAATGATACTGTTTTATCTTTAGTACATTATATGGCTATGTAACCTGGTTATGATGCGGTGTCGTGAGTTGAAGTATATTGGTTGAGAAATTGTTAGTGGATGTGTGTCATGCCTCTCGATGTTGCTGGTTGGTTTGACCTTCACTGTTCTGGTTTGACCTGCACAGGTCTGTCTTTCTGACGGATTTTCAGTTCAGCTTGCCTGTGCCAGCACTTTGTAAACCACACAATGTTGGAGCACTTTTTTTTTTTTGCCCCTTAGTATTTAATTTCACACAGTATATTAAGTTATTGAGCACTCTATTGACTTGTCACATGTATATAAGATTGTAAGCATTAAAAATTTGCCCAGGAATTTTGTACATATCAAGACTGGGTCTTACAGTACATTAATTTATTTCAAAGTCCTTAAGGCATGTTTTTGAGGGGAAGAGTGAATTTTACATATTGTATATTGTTTCAAAATATAATAACAGTTGTCCAATAAAGTTAAAATGTCAGTATAAAATGTGATTGATCATCTATTTTAATTAATTAAAAAACCTCTCTAACATGCTAACATGTGCAACTAGCTATATGAGTCCTTGTTCTCTGGAAATAGAGTTGAGACAGCATCACAGTTCAAGTATCTTCTCCATTTCTTCACGCAGTTTATTCTTCTGGATCTGAGGTGATGAACAAACGTGTATTAGTCTGTCAGTAGCACACGCTTGTCTCATTGAGCTGCATGATGCTAATATAGAACAAAGTATAATGAACCTTACTTTCCCTGAAGCAGTAAGTGGATAACTCTCAACGAATATCACATAATGTGGGATTTTGAAGTAGGAGATCTGCAACACACAAATGGATCACTTGGGTATCTGTTTTTGTTTGTTTGTGTGAGAATGTGTTCATGCCTGTTACCTGGTCTTTGCAGTAAGCCTTGATCTCCTCTACAGTGCAGTGCTGTCCTTCTGCTACCTTAATGCATGCACAAACCTGCTCTCCCAACCTATCATCTTTCACACCAACCACCTGCAAGTTTCAGGAAGAAGAGAAAAAATAAAAGAATGTTTGAAGTAGTCTTCTATAGGCTACTGTCTTTTACTCCTCCACTGCTGCCTCCTTGTGGTGTAATGTAGCAATGACCAGGCTCACCTGAACATCTTTTACTTTTGGATGTGTATGAAGAAACTGTTCAACCTCAGCAGGGAAGATCTTTTCCCCACCACGGTTAATCATATCCTTTATGCGTCCCTCGATGCGACAGTAGCCATCTTGACTGAGACTGGCTATATCGCTAGACAGAGCAACAGAAAACGGGTCCTTTTATCATGCATGTACTTGTTTCCCTCCCTTATCTTTTTCATAATCCTCTATCCTCGGTGTCATGAAAAGGACGGATCTGGCAAAATCTCACCCTGTCTTGTACCACCTGTCCTCTGAGATGCTTTCCTGTGTTCTGTCAGGCTCATCCCAGTAGCCCTGCATGACGCAGTAACCTCGAATGAGGAGCTCTCCAGGTTGGCCCAGAGGAAGCAGTTGCCCAGACGATGAATCCGCCACCTTAGCCTGAAGAATAGAACTTGAGTGTGTAAAATTTTTAGTCACAAATTATGGTATTCATTGCCAGATTTTAGGGACACCTACATTTATTGGATTCTTTATTGTGTGCGCCCATCATATAAGCTGCACTGATGCATTTGTTGTTTTAGTCTGTACACTTATTTGCCACTTTATTACACTAACTGACCTTGTTAGTCCACCTGTGTACACCTAATG
Organism: Leptodoras praelongus; assembly: GCA_028564905.1. NCBI lineage: Eukaryota > Metazoa > Chordata > Actinopteri > Siluriformes > Doradidae > Leptodoras > Leptodoras praelongus. Next base: position 18,127,669 of record JAOTRJ010000027.1, on the reverse strand, counting down.
ACTGCAGTCTGAATTTTTCCATGTGCAATTTGTACTAATCATAATCCTCTAGAAGATGGATGTGTTTTAATGGGAGGGAGGTGTTTGGGGGAAAGAGCTACCAGTGTAACGACTAATAGAGCACACCTGAGCCCTATTTTCCCTATATACTAGCGTGATGTCCTTCTTTCTTTCACCTGTGTGCAATCTTAAATAAAAAGCTCACATGGGAGCTTCCATAAGCCTCCCACCATTCATCAGGGATCAGTTTCTGATATACAGATAGCTGGCGATTTCTGTACGGTAGACTGTTTCTTTACCCTGAACTGATATTGAGGTTGGTTACAAATCCTGGCAACATTGCCCTACCACCCGCAACCTTTCCACTACCATGTGTGCATCATAGCTCTGCTGACAATGATCTACCACCCAATCTTGTCACTTGCAGTCTTGTGGTGGTACCTTTAGACAAATGAATAGAGGAAGAACTGCACTAACAGAACTACATGAACAAATGTACATTTTATATCTGTTCTTTAGTGTGAGGCCAGAGAACAAAAACAATTTCCAGCATACATATTACCATTTAAGTGATGGTTCTTAAGAGTGTATATGTATAAAGCATCAAAAGAAGTTAAGTGATTGGAAGCACCAGACCTCAGTGTGGTCCATGATGTACCCAACACTATCAGTCTTAAGCTCCGAGCTGTCCAAAGGAGACCCCAGAAATGTGATCGGACTGTTTTCTGTAGTTCCATAAGCCACCTGATATTTGGAAAGCAGGGAGACAAGAACAGCTTTATCATGCAAACATGGACTCCAATGTGATATTTGGAAAGCAGGGAGACAAGAACAGCTTTATCATGCAAACATGGACTCCAATGTGCTTGTGAGTCTGTATTTCAATCATGAACAACACAGCAAGAAAAGACTTACCGTTATCTCTTTAACCTTCATGTCACTTATCACTCTGTGAATGATTTCAGGGGGGCACGAGGATCCACCCATGATACCTGGACATTCAAGATTCCTGTTAGAGTTGCTATCATCATCACTGGATTAAATGTTAAGTTCAAAATTATAAAATAAACTTTTACCTGTCTCAAGTGAGGAAAAGTCATTGTTCTCAATGTTTCCCTGATTCAGCAAGTCAATGTACATTGTTGGGGTACCATAGATAACTGTGCATCTGAAAAAAACGCATTAAATGCAATTAATTTGTATGTTCTCTATACCTTAAATATCTAACAAGGTAGACTAGATAATATGACACATATACATATATATGATAATATATATAACTGGCACACTAAAATGCAATCAAGAATCAGTAAATCTAGCTGTACTTCTCTTTCCGGATAGCCTGCATGTTTGCCTGTCCATCATATGCAGCTGAAGGAAAGATCAGGGTGGTGCCATGTACTGCCATGCACATTCCACCCAAAACAGACCCAAAGCAGTGGTACATGGGCACAGGAACACAAATCCGAACATCTGTCTAAGGAGAGAGAGTGTTGTATTATATGAGGTCCTCCCTGACATTCATGTGTAGTTTATTTGATCTTATCTGGTATTTTGGTTTAAAGCATGATTGTTAGGCTGTCTTGTGAACTATATGCTAATTTGTAAGTGATTCATTAGGAAACCTCACTCTCCAGCTGTAGCCCATGCGCAGCCCGATGAAATGCGCATTGTTTACAATGTTGTGGTGGGACAGTGTGACGCCTTTAGGGTTCCCTGTTGTACCCTGTGGAATGACAATAGAGAAAATCAATGACTCAAATTAGGCAATAGTCAGTCAAAGAGTAAGCTAAAAGACCCTGATGGCATCCTTTGCTGACAGGATCGGGGCTATGGGCGCAATGGTGTATTCCATAACATGTTTTGACCAAGGATTTTATGGTCAAGTAATTTTGGTATGATTGACACTGGAAGGTCTGTCCCTGACTTATAATCATTTGAATAGGATGCACCAACTTACTATTGAATTGAACTCTTACAGGCTTGTCTTATAAACAACTGACATATAAGA
>JAOTRJ010000027.1:18075903-18093278 GCA_028564905.1 Leptodoras praelongus | reverse complement strand
TTTTTGTTAAGTACATAACTCCACGTGTTCATTCATAGTTTTGATGCCTTCAGTGAGAATCTTCAATGTAAATAGTCATGAAAATAACGAAAACGCATTGAATGAAACTTTTGGCCTGTACTGTATATTAATTCGTATTAATATTATATGTGTGTATTATTATAATAAAATTAATAAATAATGAATTGTTTGTATTGCATTGAAAATACCTGCATTTGTTTTGCTTGCCCTGGTGTTCAGTGTGGATTAAACTTTATTTCCTAGAACAGTGATCTTGTTGATCGACAAACTAAGCGCTATTTTATTTCTGGCCGCTGGGTGGCAGTGATGCTTTTTGTGTGCGTGTTTTTTTTTTAACTCCCATGAAGAAGTCACGCTCCGCTTCACTGTTTCCGGTTGCGGCGGCCATCACGCTCCCTGTCTTTGCAGCAGCTTGATCCTTGACAAGTAAGAACGGAATGAGTAGATATTTTATTGATAAAGCTTGTTTCTCGTGTTTTTCTAAATCTTTCTAATCTCGTTCCTCCTGTCAGACTTTATTATTTGGTGTAAGAGGAAATGTTGAGTGTATGTTAATAAATGTGAGCTGAGTGTAATGCTGACCTTGTGCCGGGCTGCTCATGACGGGACCTTCACTTGTTCTGTGCTCCTTTCTGCCTGACTTTTATCATCATTTAATTCAGCTAGGAAGTAAATCAGCACCATTATGTTATTTAAAACGATTTTTAAAAAACCTTTAGGGTGATCTAATGTTTGTAGAGTTATGTAGCCTGTGATTAATTGGCTGTAATGTACTGTTACTGTATCACTTTAATCAAAAGTCAAAGCCCTTATGTCTTCTTAAAATTGTAAGGTGTGTGTGTGTATATATGTATATATATATATATATATATATATATATATATTCTAAATGTGCTTTTAGTTTGGAAAGAGGCATCTTTGCATATTAAACACTTAACCATCTTTGTAACCATCAGCTGTTTTAAATATCCTTTGCTTTTTCTGGCAGGTATTGAGAGATGGCTGGGCGACGTGCTGCTGTAAAGGCCATCGACTGGCTGGCCTTCGCCGAGAGGGTTCCTCCTAACCAGAGAACCATGTTCAACAACCTGAAGACCCGCAGCGATGCCATTGCTGCTAAGTAAGTGCCAGGAGAGTATTCTTTGTTGGATGGTAAATGGATCGAGGTTAAGTCAGTAGTCATGTACACTTGTTTGACTTTATTTCAGTTTATACACGGTTTTGTTATTGGTTAAAAGATCATCAGTAAAACATCCTTTATTGTATTCATAATTTATAGAAAGTTTACTGTTTTAGAGAAAATTAGGGATTTAGCTTTAGGTTTTTTTTGTGTGTGTACCTGATTGTGAGATGTTAAAAAAAATAAAATAATAATAATAATATCTGTTAAACTGTTTACAGACTTGCCTCACTGCCAGAGAAGCCGGCCTCCATTGACTGGAGCCATTACAGGAAGGCGATAGCTAAAGCAGGCATGGTGGACGACTTTGAGAAGAAGGTATGCTCTGCTGGCCTTGACATGCCATCCACTTCTAAGGCGTATGAGGAAAGTAATGAGTGACATTCCCACACTCTGTAGGGTTTACGCATGGGGCGGTGGGTCAAGGTCAGTTAGAGTTGGATTGGTTAACATGGGAGCCCAGTTTCCTGAACGGAGTGATCATAGGAGATGAGTCATGGGTGTTCGAGTACGATCCTGAGATAAAGTATTAAAACATATTTGAAAGGCCACCACTGCAACACAGTTGACGATGTCAAGCACATTTGACGATGTGAGTGTTGTGTGTAGTCACAAGGATCATATTCAATAAATACTTGAATGGTCGATGAATACAGCTGAACTTTGTTTAACTACTGGGTCAGTTATTGTATGTAACCTTATTTAGCTCAGGTGGCGAATGTAAATGATTTCAGTACATGAATATACGTGTCGCTAGGTAGATGTATAGATATGTAGATAATAGAATAGGCTGCATTTAGATATATAGCTTTTCTTTATGTGCTGTCGCTATTGTCAACATCCACAGGAATTAATCCCCAACAAAAAAGGTTTCAGCTTCGTTTAGGCTTACCTTATTGATGGCTTGCGCCTTCCTTATCCGAGTCGATGGTTGTAACTACTATCCAATCAGCTGCTTGATTAGGTTGGCGATGAGAATCTGTCAGACGCCGATCACGCAAACCTCCATCCAAAGTCTGATAGTTGTTTGACAGGCTGTTCCTGTTGCCATTTAAGATCAAGCCACTTCTTTTTGTCAGCGCATGAATCTCTCGCTATTCATTCTGATAAGGCGCCCGAAAGCTTTTTCACATTGGTTCGGTTTACTCTGGAGAAACACCCAAGCCTGTCTGTAGTAGGAAAAAAGCCCTGTGTGTTGACGTCTCTCCGTTGCTCCCAAATCTTCCTCAGTTTGCGGCTTTAGCGGTCCCCGAGCCGACGGACACCCAGACGGCTAATATCAATACGCAGGAGCAGGAGGCTGTAAGTGATGCCCGAGTGTATTGCTGAACACGTAGTATCATTCACATTTGTGTTTGCATTGCTCATAATGTTGTTTTTTTCCCTTTGTCATCTTTGTTGCAGAACAAAAGTGCTGCAGCGTACATTGAGGCATCCAAGGCTCGCATTTCTCAATATGAAAAAGAGGTAAACATGGCTGTTGTGTTGAGTCACAGTGAATGTACCGGCAAATGTTTGATCTTACTTTGCGCTCACACAGGAGGCAGTTCAGCCATTATCTGTGTGAATGGTGCAGGGCAAGCCATGAAAGCAGTAATGCAATTCTAATTCAGATTTTTTTCACCCTATTTGTTCCTAATCGCAGCTCCAGTGCGAGTCGTTTTAACTCCCTCTGCTTCTGTGTGCTTTGAGTGTTTCAATTAGCAAATCTATGTAATAAATCTATATAGTCTGTAAATCTATATTATATGCAGACCTTCTGGTTTGGGGAGGGGGTTGGTGTTACAGTTAGAGTAAGGGCTATGGGGATCCTCATCAAGAAAAAATAATAATAATGATTTTTTTTAAAAATTATTAATTAATTACAACATGAAAACTGGCGGTTTTATTTTAAATCTTTACTCAATCTATTTTAACTCACTAATCTCCTACTTCTTCACTCACATCTGCACTAGTTTCTGCACGATATTGGAAAAAAATGACATAGGGTTATGGTTATTACATTTTTCAAATGCAGGATATTTCACCAGATATCACCAGAAGTCAATAATCCACCATGTTATTAGTAATAACGCATGTTTAAGGTGTGTACCCTAGACAAGCAGGGTGACTAGAAGGGATACAGAAGCTTACATGTGGTTAAACCAGAGCACTGAACAACGAAGCTTCGGCGTTCCATTAGGGAATTAACACGAATGACAAAATGGGCTTTCTTTTCTCATTTTAGTAAATATTATTAAAATAAAACTATAGAAGTAAAAGAGCAGCTAAACCCCAGCCCTCTAAGACGGTTACAGAAATACAACTTAGATTAAATATAGTTTGCTATAAAGCAAATAACGTGCAATAAGCTATACTGAACTTTGGAACTGTGTTAACTGGTACCATCTCGTCTGTCACAAGGTGAAGTTATTGCAGCGGTGGGTTCTCTCTGTCGTTTGGAACCTTTTCCGTACGCTGAAACACTGGCAAATGAAATGAAATCAGAAAGCCTTGTTTTGCTTTGGATAATAGCATCCAGATCTGGCTTTGTACACTCGTCTTTGTGGTGCGGATTTAAGTGGACTATCAAATTACTCGTGTTGCCTGTGCTGCAAGGCACTGTCAACAAATTACCTGTTTTTTTTTGGTCAACATCATCCTTTCTGTAGCCAGAATAATTCCATAATAGTAATAGGCTTTTTCAAGCTTGCACTCCGAAAGAGCAGATTTGATTCGGCTTTGTTTAGCTCGGCGTGTGACTCGAAAAGAGGGCGAGTTCGGAGTGTGAAGCTTGAAAAAGCCTATTACTATTATGGATCACATGTGCTGTTATAGTGACATACTGTAGCTCTGGGTAGCCCTTGTAGTTCACCGGTCTGTGGTTATCTCTACACTGTCTGCCTATTTCAAAGTTTGAATCACGTTTTCTTTTGTTTTGAAGCTGCGTCTCGGACAGAGGTGAATGAGTGTGTGACATATGACGTGCTAGTGAGAGTGGAGCCCTCTACTGGTTAAAAAATTGCTATTGCATACATTGGATTATAATGCATTATAAAGAGTGCATGTCATATCGTCCAATTCCACGATGCACGTTGTCACATTTTTGCATCGTGTCACGATCTATTGTTAAACCCCTAATATGTCCGATGCTGATTTTCTTTTTGTGATGACTATGCTGAAGTGATGTATCGTTTCTAAGACTCGCACAGCTCTCCTTTACTAGTATTTACCAAATAGGGTGCCAAGCTATCACAACTATAACGCAGCTACCAATACAGCTGGAATAGTAACTTTGGTGGGTAATAGCCAACTATCATGCAAAGTAAACTATGCCTTTATTTCTCAAATTGAATTAAGTGGGCATTGATGCTCTACTAACCACTTCAGTGACGCACCGTTAAGCTGTAGCCTACATTTCCTCCTGTATTGATGAGTACCGTGTGTGTGCACGTGCATACCTGCTTTTAGGAAATTATTTCATGCTACAGCTTTTGGCAGAAATCGGGTACCATAGGGAAAGGGGGTGTGTGACACTTTGAGGTATCATCTATGACATAATTAGAATACACTGATCAGCCACAACAGTAAAACCACCTCATTGTGTCTAGACTCTGTGTCCAATCAGTGGACTTTGTAGTTTTACAGATAGAGACTGTAGTCCATTTGTTTTTCTGCAGACTTTATCCCTCTCTTATGCTGCTCTTCAGTGGTCAGGACCCCCACAGAACAGGAATTATTTGGGTTGTGGATGATTCTCACAACTGCAGTGACCCTGATGTGGTGGAGGTGTGTTGGTGTTTCTGGGGGTCCTGGCCACTGAAGAACAGCATAAAACGGGGATAACAAAGTCTGCAGAAAAACAAAAGGACTACAGTGTCTATGTGTAAAACTATGAAATGCACCTGTATGGTCAGTGGAGCTGATGATAAAATGGAAAGTGTGTAGATACAAGCAGGTGGTTTTAATATTATGGCTGATCGGTGTATGTTTAACTCTATAAAATAAAATGTTCATAACTGCATATTATCAAAAATGTCCAGAATTCACTCGAACTCTCCATTGTAATTTAATTCTGCAGAGAAGAGTGGGTCAGAATTCCTCCCCAGCGATATAAAAGACACATCGCAAGTTATCACAGACATTTGATAGCAGCCGTTACTGCCTGGAGTATTAGGTGTAGGGGGCAATTGGAAATAGAAAGATTGTTTAAAAGCTGCATTTTGTATTTACACGTGTTGTCTACCCTGTGTTAAAGTTAATTGGATGATCTGAAACATTTAAATTTGTCAAATTAGTAGTCAGGGAGGGGGCAAATACTATTTCACAGTACTATAGGACTCCCCATCCCCATTGTGTGGCAAATAATCACTGCTGGTGCGTTCTTATCATCATCAGCTGTGTTGTGATTCTGTTAAAATAATGTGTAAATGAAAATCAGATTTTCCAGATGAGGTATTTGAGTGAAACATCTCAGGGATTTTTCCCTGTAATGATGACCGGGATTGAGCTGAAGGAAAGGTGAAAAGGTGGTGTTCTATACTCACCTATGCTCAGTGAGGAGGTCAGCAATCTGGAAGAACCTTAGAATATAGCAGCTCAATACAGTAGATGAATTTGGTTTATGGTGAGATTTCTGTTGAATATTTATTATGAGCTTCTGCTTACACACTAGGTACACTTCTCCTCAACAATTTCCATGTCATCCAGAATTCACAGCTCCATAGCGTAGTTACCGTAAACCACTGTGTATACATGCACTCCATTTCTACCTCAGCTGATTTGATTGCAATCTGAAATACAGGATCAAGTAGGTGCTTGTGTGCTGTGCTTGATGTAAGTCACACTGATGTCTAAAATGATTCGGAAGCATGTTGTGTTGTGAAATTAATTTAGGTGGGTTGAGGAAATCGGTTCAGTTGTCTTCTTGACGTCTTCATTTAAATCAGTATGTTTTATGAAGAAATAGCGACTCTGGATCTGGAGTCCTGCAGGGTTGTTGTGTTTTTTTTTTTAGCATTCCCATGTTGGATTTGATCTTGGCAGGATTATATTATTGTTGGATAAATAACTGATGTATTCTCCTGCTTCCCTGGCAGCTGGAGAAGTTCAAGAACATGATTCCGTTTGACCAGATGACCATTGATGATCTCAATGAAGCTTTCCCTGAGACCAAGCTGGACAAGGAGAAATATCCATATTGGCCACACAAGCCTATTGCTGAACTGTAATTTAGTAAAGATCAATTGTTTTATAAGTTAATAAAACATTGAAAACTGAATTAAGTTTGGTTCAGTCTGTAAAAATTCTAATAAAGATTTTGTTGAGTGCTTCAATGCTGTTCTGTATCTGGCTAAACATGAAATAAATAGTTTAAGTTTTGATGTGCTTTGCATTTATTTTTTTTTCTGTTTTTGCTAATTCTGAGGATACATCTCCAATATTCTATGCTCTTATTCTGTACATTTATAAAAAAAAAAGAAAAAATTGCTAGCAATTTGTTTGAAGATTATTCATAATCAAGAAGTCTCCGTTTGTAGAAATATTCTTTACTGCTTCATTTTTGTGTCTGGTGCATTTACATGTGTACAGATTTTTCATTTAATTCTAAATGGAATCATTTTTGTAAGAATTTGCTATAGAATTTGCATATTTATCCATGCTTTAATAGTAATAATGTGGCATTTTTACTTTGTATTTCTTGACATTTAACGACGTTAAAATTAAGAGGAGAACATTTGATTGTTTCCAAGTTTTCAGATCATGGAACTAATTTATAACTCACTGACGTGTGTCAGGGTGAAGGTTTTCCACAAGGGGGCGCCACTGGCACGCCATTATCTTTCTCTGATGGTTCGCAGTATTCTTTTAAAAGGGAGACAGATAGCACATGAAAACGCTATTAAGGCCAATAACGTCTGTCAAATATTTTTTATTTCTGGTATGTAGTTGATAATGTTAATATATAAACAAATGAATCAGGAGGAATCGACGACAAATGTATTTATCAATGCCTTAAAACAGCTACAAAACTCATTTTTATTCGGTTTTATTGTTAGGGGCCGCGGTGACGACATGTTTTATGGCAAATAAAAGCTTACAGCACCTGGTATTCCCAGGCGGTCTCCCATCCAAGTACTAACCAGGCCCGACCCTGCTTAGCTTCCGAGATCAGACGAGATCGGGCGTGCTCAGGGTGGTATGGCCGTAAGCGAGTAATGATGCGAAACCATGCCTATTTAAAGATGTCACCCAACCGCCTGCTTGACTTCAGTTTATATTTGATTGTATATAGTTGATAGTGTGAACTGGTAGTTTTCTATATTTTATTAAATATAGCAATATGTTAATATATTTCTAATATATTAATACAACTACAAATTATATACGCTAGATATCTGGAATAAAAGAGATTTTTTTTATCCGGGGTCCCAGCCACGGTGACATTCTGTAAGATCATTTATTGTACCAAACCTGCCTCATCTTTAATTCATACTATGCATATCATTTCATACCACCTCATTAACCTCTACACTAATTCTTCCTGGGGACTGATGGCAGATGTTGACTCTTTAAATATGGATGTTTTCGCTGTTGCTCTTGCTTACGGCCATACCACCCTGAGCACGCCCGATCTCGTCTGATCTCGGAAGCTAAGCAGGGTCGGGCCTGGTTAGTACTTGGATGGGAGACCGCCTGGGAATACCAGGTGCTGTAAGCTTTTCCACTTCTTAATGAATGTTTATGTCCTTTAATTTTCTAGGTTAAAGGTACAGCATATTTGCTGCCATTAAAAAAAACTTCTTTCCTCCCGACAGCAAGCAATACATTAAATGCTGTTATACTAAAAAGAATATCTGCGATGGTCACAGGGCTGTCAAAAATCTGCCTACTCATTTAATTTGGTCTGTGTGTGTGTGTGTGTGTGTGTGTGTGTGTGAGAGGGGGGGGGGGGGTGAAGGTGTTGATCACAGCTATAACACAGGTGAAAACAGTAAGTAATGTGCAGCTGTTACAGGTGTTTTGTTACATGTAAATGAGACATTATTTATAATTTATTATGAATAGGACATATTTGAGGTAATTTAGAGTGAAAAATTCAGGGAAGAAAACACAAGATTCTTGTGTGATCATTTTAGGGTTCATATAGTACACTCACTGAGCACTTTATTAGAAACACCTGTAAACCTACTCATTAATGCATTTTTCTAATCAGCCAATTGTGTGGCAGCAGTGCAATGCACAACCTCATGCAAATACAGGCCAGCAGCTTTGGGTATTCACAACTGCTTATCTCCTGGGATTCTCACACACAACTGTTTCTAGGGTTTACTCAGAATGGTGCAATAAGGAAAAAACATCCAGTGAGCAGCAGGTCTGAGGACAGAAATATCCTGATGATGACATAGGTCAACGGAGAATGGTCAGACTGGTTTGTGCTGACAGAAATGCACAGATAAACCACTCTGTCTAATGATGGTGAGCAGAATTTCACATTGTTATATTTTTAAATAGCATTTTGGCATGAAGATGAAAAAATGAGGAATCAATGGTTGCTGGTTCTAGCTAACAAGTGTGAGAATGTATATTTTGAGAATTGGAGAATTGTGGCTATTATTTATCAGAAGAAAAGGCAAAGGTGTATGAATCCTTGTTGTTACAAAACTGGAATCTATCTGAAATTGGGAGAGCCGAAGGCAAAAACCTGGATAAATAACTAGAAGGGCCAAGTGCTTTCAAAGTGATGCTGAAGATGTCTATTTTCTCCCAGACAGGCAGTTCTAATCAGCTCAAAAACATCTAAAAAAAAATTTTCTCTAATCACAGCAGACACATCCCACCTTCTGTGTTACGATAAACTGCCAACCATCTTATTAAAGCTTCGAGAATAAAAAAAAATATTAAGAATGAACACCAGCACATAAAATTTTGTTTAAAGCTTAGTTGTTTAGGTGAGTAGTCTACAGCTGACTTTCTCAGTGTTAGAGATTGAGATTGAGTACAAAGTACTTCAAACCTTTGTAAACAGTCGATTCATTATAACAGTCAATGTGCTTAGAAGGACATAGTTAATATTGGTAATGGTGGTGGAAAAAATCACAATATTGGTATACCTGTATTCTGTAGGTTGAAATTATGCTTGTTTTTTTTTATCACTTGTTTTGTTAATATCTTGTTTCTCCAGCAGGTGGCATGTCTGAATATTTGAACGCTGAAAAAGCTCATGTATTTCAGAACCTACATTTTACTTGTTAGCAACTGTGTGCACTATACATGAAAAGACTGATTGATTATAATGCTGACAGTATGTTGTTGACCTTCTGTGAGTTCTCAGTAAACCTGAAGATTTAATTGGGTCTCTATATTCCAGACTCTAGATTCTCTAGATTGTTGGTGATTTATAACACGTTTTGCCTTGAACGTTTGGTCATTATAGATGTTTGCCTTGGATCACGTAAAGTATATGACCATGTGTCTGCAGTTTTCTGTAGGCTTTAAGCACGTTCTCCTTTTCCAAACCCCATACACAATCCAGAAACTGCACATAACCGATTACCTTTATCTTCTTAACCACATGGATTCACATGTGACCATGCTGTCAATCATTCTCCTCTTCTAACAATAGCACATGCTGTTGCTTTCTGCTTCGTGTGAACGCTGGTGTGTGAAGAGAGAAAAGCAGAGGCAGTGACTGCAAAGGAACAAAGGCAGATGGAGATAAGAGGAGTGAACTGCCTGAGGTGCTGCTCACATGGACTGCCAGGTGGGAGCTGTCAGAAAAGAACAGGCTCTTTATGAGGCCACCAAAAGTTTCACCAGAAAATACCTAATTAAAATCATTTAATGGCTGTTTTAATATTCCTGAAATACTGGAAATCTGGTTTGTAATCTGTCCAAATTGAACTCAGAATAATGAATGTTATGTTTCAGATAAAACAAATGCCTATGGAATAAGCTTAGGGAATAAACACCATTAAAATGTATGGAAAAAGTATTATAGAAAATTATTTAGTGGAAGAAAGATTTTATGTATATAAGATTTTTATATATACTAGAAGTATAACTTACAGAAATGAGAATATTTATATCATGATCATTTCTTTTCAACTTGTGAAAAGTGTGGAGTAATAAACTGTTTGTACTGTGTAAACTGTTCAGAATATATTGAATCAAGACTTAGCTGTACAGAAATAGATAGACTTAATGACTGCTGCCTTCAGAGCCTCATTTATTCATAGACATTGTTCCTGCCCATTCCTGTCTAATTTTCCAACTTAATGTTTTTCTGTCAGTTTGTTAGCAAACCTATACCTTGTAATGTATATCCAGTGTCACAAATATTGTGATATGATTTATTTTGTCATATTACCAGCCCCACTGTACATCCATTTATGTATTTCAAATTCAATAAAATGTTTTCGAATCTGCTTTCACATTCTGCAGGTGAAAAATTCCCTTGAGGCATGTTCTATAATTACAGAATTTATGCCAGCGCACATGCTTTGGAATAGTCTGGCAGGACACTGTGTCCCTGAGATAGGATTTTGGCAGCCTCAAAATGTTTATGCTTCAGTCTTTTTCAGCAGTAAAACAATCATTATGTGTTGTTTCACACCACTCTACAAAACTTGGCTGCTTTAAAATGGCACCGCTTTGTATCTGGTTATAGGGAACTGCAGGGTTCACCACACAACGATCCTGACTGAGAGTAAGCATGGACTATGATGAAGCCAGCATCATGTGCCTCCCATCAGCCTCCCCACCAGCCATCAGCATGACAAGCAGCTCTTCTGTCCACAAAAGAAAGAAATGATTGTCCCTGTCATCCTCCTTCACGCAGCAGGATGAGGTCAGAGGGTGTCAGATTGAGATTTGCTTTTAATCAGAGGAAGAATCCATGAGTGGCCTTGTTCCAATGCATTTCTTACAGTTCCCTATGTAGTTTAGATGCACCGTGCATCTGTAATCCCACTGGGTTCATATAGGGAGAAGGAGAGAATTAATAAGACAATATTAGTATTCGGTCTGTTAAACCCAATCTGTCAAAGAACTAGACTTGCACTACTAGCACTAGACTTGAACTAGACTTAAAAAATTATACTTGCTTGTCTCCTCCAGTCCTTCAGGTGCATTGCTGATCACACACACACACACACACACACACACACACACAAATTCCTTTCTTTTTGCTCACTCACATTTACAATAACATGCCCACCCTCATGCTCTTAATAATGCTCAGTTACTTTTTGCAAATGAAACTAAACACATGCATTAAACTAAAAGCGTATGCTTTTCTTTTCTACAGAACTGTGCGAATGTTTTAGGCACCCTACCCTTTTGGTTCCCATTTCATTATAGATCTTTAATTTTAGGACTTTATTGAGTTAGTCCAAAATGATTTTAGATTTCCAAACATTACTTTTCCAACAAAAAATTTTATGTTACAGTAACATTGTGTATGTCAATAACGAAAGCAACACATTACATAACAGACCACTTTCCAGACAAAAAAACATAATGAAAGCTGCTGAGCAGATTCTCCAAATGCTCAGCAAAACATACCAACTAATTACTGTAGACTAGTGTGCAAAGACTTGCTGTGAAGCAAAAGACGCCTTTAGAAATGCTGTTTGTACATTAAACACAATACTATAAAATGCAGTCAACAGTCATGTTATTGTTAGTCAACGAACATATTGATTAAGGTAGTCATTATTTAGTGTGCTTTTTCTTAAACAGTGTCCCCAGGAACAATGTGTGCGATTTTATAATGTAATTTTACTGAATGTCTTTCTGAATCGTCTATTGACTGTCTACTATTGACTGTCACAGCAGCCTTCATTATGTTTTTTGCCTGAAATGTGATCTGTTATGTGATGTGTTGCTTTCCTTACTAACATACAAATATGTTTCTGTGACATTTTAATTTTTGTTGGAAAAGCATTTTTAAACCTAAAACCTTTTTGTACTGACTCAATAATGCAAAACTCAAAAAAAAAAAATCGATAACAACATTTGCACAAAAATAGGGTGCCTAAGATTTTACAGTATTGTACTTCACCAAAGTTATCCTTCAGCATGGCCACCTGCCAGTCTGAAATATTGCTACAGAATAAAGATGTCTGTCTAGGTGGGATACTCAAACATGTGCAGTGGCATGTGCTGAGCACCTTCACTCTCTCTCTCTCTCTCTCTCTCTCTCTCTCTACTACACATGGGTCATGCCACTTAATGTCCACAACCCAAGTCAGGTTTGCCAGGTGTTGGACCATACAGGGGCTGACTGTCTACCACGTGAACCCCCACACACACTCCATGTGCGATTGCCAGTACCAATCTGACCTGTGAATGTCCCCATTCAATTACATAACATTACCACTTTATATTCTTTCATTTTCCTCTGTGAAAGAGCCCAGGGTCAGGACTGTACTGCACCGATACAATCAGACTTTCAACTTTTAATCTGGAGTTGATGACGTCAGCAATTTGTTCCTCACGGTCAATACTTGATTTGTACGGCACACAGATTCACAGACAGCATGTCTACGCATAAACAAAGTGTTCCTGCATCAGATTCTAGTATGTCAGCACACATTTCTCTTTTGCCCGAAAGAAGAGAGTACAGAATGTGATAAGAAGACGAATAGAGGGAGGGGGGTGGGAAAGTGTTCAGTGGACTGAAAAGCAGTGGTGCATGGGAGAGTAGTAGACATTTGTTTCAAGACACTGGCCAAGAGCCTGTGGATTGTAAATTAATTGCAGAAGGAGAAAACGAGTCTGTCAGTGACAGTAATGAGCTTTACCACACAAATCACCATAATTTAACAGGCAACTGTTGCTTGCATGGCAATAATCTTTCTGTATAACTTGTTCTCTGCAGTAAAGTCTGGCTCTGTTTCAGGTTCACTGTGGAACTGACGTGACTGTGTGTTATTGGTTTGCCTGCACCACAGACACAAAATGAAGGTAGTCATTATCTCAGATATTATTTGACTTCTTAGATGAACATGAATGAGGAAGTAAAGCGTTACTATCTTTCTATGTATTTGCTGACTTGAAAAGTGATTGATTGTTGCTGCCTTAAAATATGAGGCATGTCTTGGTACATTTATCAACATAAGGCATCATATTTTTGTTTTCAAAATGAAAGCCAGTGTTTTAAGCACCTAAGATACAGTATTCATTGTGGCATGATAAGTCTCTCAACAAGTGAGGGCTGTTTAAAAAAGGAATGATTGTCTAAATATCCAGACAACTTAATTAAGGATTAAAGAAGGGTTGAATGAGACATTGATATGCAGCATACAAGTGGTTTGAGTTGTATCCTGTCCTGGAGCTGCTTATGTTTCAGACAGAGAAAGAGACAGAGAGAAAATGAATCATTTACACAAATTGCAAGATCTCAACAGTACAGGAACAATACAGCGCTGACCTGGTTTTACATACACTATTATATTCACAGTCTTTCCCCAGTGAGAGAATTAGAGACATTCTGTTTTGTTTGAGGATGTGCAAAAGCTGTTCTGGGGACAGCAACTGTGCATGTGTTGTGAATTTCTTGTTCTTTTACCATGGCTACAGATGTACATCAATACAAACTCCAAGCAAAAGGACCAAGGGACCTCATTATTCAAATTTCAAGGGAGTTTATTAAAAATTCATTCACACAGAGTGTCTGTACCAGTCTAATTAAGACCCATATTCCTCGGTACAGTATTCATGTGTTTTTCACAAACCTGTTGGCACTATATTTGACTAGGGTTCCTGGAATATTGAAGAAGTTCTCAACTAAATCTATATGTAGTAGGCCACAGAGTAGCACAATAAAGCAACATGTAGGCCTACTACTGAAATTAAAGCAACTGGATGACATTGTGATATTAGCTATGACATGAGCTCAATCTGGCTGTGTTATGTTTGATAGGTAACCCTCACCCTTTTAGTTCTGATTGATGTACATCTATGCTAGTGTAATTTGTGTGGTACAGTGATGCTGCAATTTCCTTTGGGATCAATAAAGTCTTATCTGATCTTTTAATTTCCTGCAGTATCCAAAGGGGCATTATGGTGACACGGTGGACAGCACTGCTGCCTCACAGCAAGAAGGTCCCGGGTTTCGCAGGCAAAGCGGCCTGGGTCCTGTGTGAAGTTTGCGAGTTCTCACCATGACTGTGTGGGTTTCTTCTTGTGGTTCCAGTTTCCTCCCACAGTCCAAATACATGTATGTCAGGCAAATTGGAGATACTAATTCCCCCAGACTGCCAAGAATTCAGGATGTTCAGACAGTCCCCCTACTCCCAGAGAGCACAGACGGATTAGGGCGCTAACCCACTTGTGCAGCCAACCGTCACAGAGTGGTGACAGCGATGCACATAACTGACACAACTGCTGTAACTCTTCAGTAGGGAGTAAAATATATGTACACATATATGAAAATATATATCCTCTGTCAGAATCTTAACATATCTTTGGTAAAAGCATTACTATACTAATACTGTTATCATGGATGTAATTTATATTCTTACTAGCTTGTATTGTGGCTTGACCTTTTGTTTAGGGTTAAGATAAAGCCTGGAAATGTTAGGACTATTGATGTCTGCTTGATCATTATCTGCAATGTCTCAGAAAGACATGAACAACCAGAAAGGTTCATGGGCGCTGCAGGGCTGCACAGTTTAATGTGAACTCCTTATGTAAATCATTAAAACTTGAAGGATTAATGATTAGCTGCCAAAGTAAATCCACTGTGTTATGGCAGGATAAATACTTTGTTGCTTTTGGCTTAGTGAGAAGCAACAATGCCATGTTTGAGATTGAGATCCTATCACCTGCGCCTCGCGCAGAGCATGTGTACGGAGACGCAGAGATGACTTCCACGTCACAAGTAGTGACGACAGCAGAGAAATAGTCAAAATACTGCGATACTTCTGGTATTATTGTGCCATATTATTTAGTAAAGCTGTATGGCTTGGAACATAGCATGCCTTCAGCGCTCCGTTTGGAGGAGCTCTGATTGGCTGCTTGGTGCAGTGGGCGTGGTCTAATCTCTCCCTGTCTCAGCCAAAGCAGTAAATAGACAAGAGGTTCAGTCACAGGACGTAGCAGCGCGCGACTTGGCAGGTGTTCGTGCGGGTGCATCAGGGAGAGAATACAGAGAGGAGATCCTCTGCAAGCAAGAACTGATCAAATCTACTCCCAATGATATAATCCAAGCTGTCCTCGGGACGCAATGACGGCGGGAGCTGGTGGACGCAGTGCGCTTTAAAAAAAAGGTAGGTGCATTTGTTTGAATGCATGGATGCGTGTAATTGAGCAGGATTTCATTTGTCTCAGGTGGTAGTGAAGGCACATTCAGTTCTCATTGCCGGTTTCAGAAACACCAACCCGTATTTGTGCTCAGTATTGAGATTGCAGAATGCTGGCAAACACACAAAAGCCGCGTTCTCCTGTTTTGTAGTGTTGACATGAGCATTTATAGGAAGAAAGACAGGAATTGACAGGAATTATAGGTGTCCATGGCATATCGAGCATCGCATCCATTGTGTCACGTTTTCTGTGCTTTGTTTGCTATTGCAGAGATGATTCACAGGGGAACATATTCAAGGATGCAAACACACACACACACACACACACACACACACACACACACATACAGATGATCCATAGAGACAGAGTCTTCCAGATGTCTACCAGATCAGGCACCTTTACAAATCAATGCCAGTGCAAATCCTGACAAGCTGGTCAGTGCACTGACTGAAAGCAGGCAATGATGTTATTACCAAAACCACTAAGAGAGATAGCAAAATACCGAAATAACCATATTTCTTCCTCTTCTATCTCTCTCTCTCTCTCTCTCTCTCTCTCTCTTTCTCTCTCTGACTATGCACACTGTAGTGTTGAAATGATCTCAGCTTGAAATATCCTCATCCTGTTCTCTCTGTTCCTCAGGGGAAGAGTGTGTTTTGTGAGCAAGCCGTGTTTGACTTCACACCTTGTCATTATTGCAGCCTGACATTAGCCAAGCAGTTGGCTGAGAGGGAGGTGTTATGCTTGTAGAGTGCACTCATTAGCTTGAGTTTGCACAACGAGGCATTGCATAGAGTTGCCCGTGGTATTCGTGCAAATCCAATACAAAAATGAGCTTCGAGTTTCAGATCATACAAAGGACCTTCTGACCTGCTTTTAATGTGCTTCAAGTCTTCATGAACAGTGTATGTGCATGCAGGTTGAACCAAAACAGCATGAAGACCAGCACTAACAGGGCCTCGAAGGTCTGCTCTGAACCTAATTACAGTACAGAGGTTGCTGTCCATGGTTGCACATTCATGCTGGGAAGCCAATCAGTAATTGTTTTAAGGCTTTGGTAGAAGCAGTATATCATCTCTACTACTGGACTGAATTTTTCTGCACTTACAAACTCAGGGTGGTCTGAGCAGTATGTGCAGTTTTATGCTTAACCTGAATATACCACATTTATCATCATTCCAGATGCCGGTTACAGCAAAGTCAATGACTAATAAACCCAATATCGTTTCTCCTGGAATGCTACTTCTAAGGGATACAAATGATTTTTAGAAAACACAATAGATCGTACAAGCATACTTTGTTTCTTCCAGCACCTTGTAATATGAGCTGACATTTATTGAAAGAGTGGCGAGATCAGTGAGACAGCAGGCCTGAGTGAACATTTCTGCTTGTTACTGGTTATTGGTTTGGCTGAAATGGAATTCTCTCTCACTCTCTCGGGCATGAAAAGCCTAGTGGGGCACAAAAAACAAAAAAACACCCAGACCTACTTGCTCATTGAATCCAAACACAAATGCATCTCATCAGTGAATGCACACATAAATGTAAGATGACGTAAGAGTTAGAGGAAGTAGATATGAGTGACATTATAAGTAATGGTATTTGCTCCCACAAAATTGGTATGTTCCCTTATTATACAGCATTGCATTACAAATCCAGAGATATCAAGCAGTATACGATCACGGTGGTCTGTAACTGTAATAACACATCCAAAGCAACATTTCAGAGCAGGGAAACCCGCTGCTTCTGGGCTTTGACCACTAGCCAAAATAACATGTGTTATATATAATTACTGCAAAATGGACCCAGCAGTGGGCGGCACGGTGGCGCAGTGGATAGCGCTGTCGCCTCACAGCAAGAAGGACCCGGGTTCGATCCCCGGGTG
>JAOTRJ010000027.1:18061188-18075803 GCA_028564905.1 Leptodoras praelongus | reverse complement strand
TCCTGCCCTTGCGCTCAGAGTTGCCGGCTGGGCACCGGCTCCCCCGTGACCCCGTAACTGGAAATAAGCGGTACAGAAAATGACTGACTGACTGGACCCAGCAGTGATGCTCATTGCTTGAAAAGAATAAAATGCACAACAGTCTTTCATTTGGGCAAACTTGTCAATATGTAGTGGCTAACATAACTGTGATGAGTAACAATGGCTAGCTGCATAGCTGTGCAGATCCCAGCATAAACAATATTTATTAAATGTCTATTTACTAAATGTATATCATTTAATTCTTTTTTTTAATTGCCTGTGCCACCATGGTTGTGCCCCACAGCTCATTGTTGATGCACATTGAACATGCACGCTATGTTTAACTGTTTACTCGGTTAAACAAAACCTCCCCATGTTCCCCAATCAAAGACGGTGAGAAGTATTGACCTTTATGCAACAAGTACGAAAAGATACACAGATCAGCCATAACATTAAAACCACCTCCATAATATTGTGTGGATCCCCTTTGTGCCACCAAAATAGCTCCACTCCACAAGACCTGCTGTTTTGGAGATGCTCTGACCCTTGTCGTCTAGCGATCGCAATTTGTTTCAAAGTCACTCAGATCCTTACGGCTGCCCATTTGTCCTGCTTCCAACACATCGACTTCAAGAGTGATAGACTGTTCACTTGCTGCCTAATATATATCCCAGCCCTTGACAGGTACCACTGTAATGAGATAATCAATGTTATTCACTCCCCCTGTCAGTAGTTTTAATATTATGACTGATCAGGGTATTTGAAATGTATCGGGCAGTACTAATGTTGTCATATGTAATAAACACAACAATGTTGCATAGAAAAATTACTTGTTACACTGTATTTCTGAGACTGTCCCCAATTAGAGAAGCCTCTAACAGGAAGTCTTGACAAAGCAGCACAAAATGTTATGATATACAGTGATATACAATGATAGTGTATCATCATGTTTTGGTGCAGTCCTGAACTATATTTGAACTGAATTGTATAATGTAGATTTAATGCAACCTAGTAATAAAGGCTTCATCATTTTGTCCACTTATAGAGTGTATATACACTTCTACACATTGACTTCTTACAGCCTGAAGCTAGACTGGCTGTGTACAGGCTTGTGAACTGTCATTGTAACATAGATTAACTCATTAGAAATGATTGTTACCTGCAAAATGCTAGGCAGATGATTTGGCATTGATTTGTTGACCGAGAGATGCCTGCAGCCATGCTGACTGAGTAGAAGCTATGGTGAGAAAGGGATAGAAGAGCAGCAAGCAAGTGGTCTGCGATGATAAGCACGGATGAGGGTGATGGGGATGGGGGTGATGGGGATGGGGGGTGGTTGAGAGGTGATTAGCCGATTCTGCAAGCAGAGCTGCGTGAAGCCATCCCTTGTAAATCAATGCACAATTCCTTAGCTTGTGAGACCTCCGTTGTGTAGTGCTGTAGCAAGCCAACATGGACCTTTGAAGAGCTATTTCACATTATGCTGCAGTGGCCAACTTTCTGTATTCAGAGTGTTTTACCATCTTATAGACTTTTGAAGTATTTGACCGAATCATTGATTTACTCAAGTATAGATTAGTTTAGTTGCACTGAGGAGGTATTAGGTTGAAATAGGGTGGTGAGTATGCATCGGGTATAGTTTTATTTACATGCAATCTAATAATCTGTTAATAGTTTATATCTTAATTTGGAATCAAAAATATGTAAACTGATCAAGGCCAAACTGAAAAACGTTTGTGGATAATCAATATAAACTGCCATTAAATAGACTTTTAAGTCTGTTTACTTTTACAGTCACAACCTTTGTGTCCATTCTGCACATCCGCATTTGCGTCTCGTTTGGAAGATGAGACGGACATCAATACACTTTTCAGGGCATGTTGGATTCCATTGAACGAGCCGTTTCCTTCAAACCATTAATGCCCTGTGAACACTGTGTATGGGATCTGTATGTGTAGGTGTGTGCATGTGCTGTTTGAAGAGAAACAGCATGAAGACCAGCACTAACAGGACCTTCAAATTCTGCTCAGAACCTAATCACAGATGGAGGTTGCTGTCCATGGTTGCACATTTTATTCTGGGAAGCCAACCGGTAACTGTTGTAAGGCTTTAGTGGTAGTACTAGTAGTTCAGCTGTATTACTGGGCTCAGAATCTTGTATAATACTCAGTTTACCAAATTACTTAATCATGACATCTGTTCAACTACCGAGCCACCAACTGGGCTGGCAATAGGCCAAAGCTTAATATTCAGGCAGAAAATGTAAGCAAATTCAAAATTGTGATTAATGTTAGATTAGGTGGGGTGTTACCATTTTTGAGGTTACACTGTGAATTTAAAATTTAAAACTAGAAGTCGGACCAACAAACAGACAGTCTCTTACATATAGCACACTTTTTCGCACATACATCAAATAGTATCAAATCTCCCCAGATGGTGTCTATGGACAGGATGTGCTATGCATCCTGTCTCATTCACCACATTTGTCTCTATTAACGAGCACTGGCAGCCTGACAGGAGTGTGAAGTCTATTTAGTCATTGAGAAATCACACCAGTCAGTATGTTGAAGGATAAAATAGGTCAGTAAATCATCCATTAGCTAATGATAGTGAAACATTATGCTCGAAGGTTATGTGGCATCTATGGACCTTTTTTTGTGTTTGTAAACAGCAATGGCGTCTTTTGTGGGTAGAGCCAAACTGGTGGTCGAATGTGACAGTTTGCGGTGTCAGGTGCCAGTAAGAAACATTGGAATATGGATCATCTGGATGCCTTCTCCAGTTGTTTTAATGGTTTGCCAGCAGAAGACTAGTTGTCTTGTACAAATAAACTAAATCTTAGAAATGGGTTTCTTGACCTTTACTCACTGTTGGGTCAATGTGTCAAGGATCCAAAGCTATGGCCAAAGTTACGGTAGCCAAACATCTTGTGGAACATCTATATTGAAAGAAAAAAACCTAAGGCATACAAACAATTTGAAGAATACAGTTTGTACATTGCACTCATGACCAGGACCTTATGGACCGAAGTACTGCCTAGCCAGCGGCAAGGACATAAAACTGAGAAAGCTTTGTAGTTACTGCTGTTATTAATTTATCGTTATTAACCAGGTCATTGAGTTTGCCTTTGTGTGTGATGAACAGTGGAAAAAACCCTTGCCTGATATGAAATGAGCACTGCAGAGAGAAGAAATCTGGATTATTTAATCAATCCAGTCTGTCTGATTAATGGTTTGCAACTGTAAATATATTTTTGTATTCCTATTCTGACATCCGATAGCACAAAACAGCTTTTGGCATTATCCATACATTCATTATCGAAGCCATGTGGCTATCCCAGCCCTCAATGGGCAGAAGCAGGGAGACAACCTGGACAGGTCACATTCTCACACACACACACAGACAGACAGAAACACACACACACTTGCACCTAGGGATCTGGTGTTCCATAGTGTGAGGCAACAACACTGCCACCTCTGTGGCAGGGTGGTACAGTGTGTATTTTCCTATGATTCTGTCCTTACGGAGTGGTCAGCATGACAATGTCCCCATGAAAATGTCCACAGGGCACTGATTGGTTTGATGAGTATGAAAACAATGCAAATTAAATGCTATGGTCGTCCTTCGTGGTCATGCACACCTTACTAAAACACTTTATGTGGGAGTTTCCTTTGATTTCTCATCTGTCTGTATTTTTATATGTAGTAGTACAACAAGAAAAAATAAACACGCTCCTAGACTGTTTAAACAAAACATCCCCATGCTCACCAAATCGAAGACAGTGAGAAGTATTGAACTTTATGCAACAAATACAAAAAGATACACAGATCAGCCATAACATTAAAAACCACCAGCCTAATATTGTGTGGATTCACCTTGTGCCACCAAAATACTGTAGCTCTGACCCATCAAGGCATGGACTCCACAAAACCTGCTGTTTTGGAGATGCTCTGACCCTAGTCGTCTAGCGATCACTTGCTGCCTAATATATCCCAGCCTACCTTGACAGGTACCACTGTAATGAGATAATCAATGTTATTCACTTCCCCTGTCAGTAGTTTTAATATTATGACTGATCAGGGTATTTTAAATGTATCGGGCAGTGCTACTGTTGTCATTTGTAATAAACACAACAGTGTTGCATAGAAAAATTCTATATATTATGTGTTACACTGTATTACTGAGACCAGCACCAAGTAGAGACACTTCTAACAGGAAGGCTTGACAAAACACAAAAGCAGTTTTCCTGCATTAGCATCAGAAGCAGCACAAAATGTTATGATATACAGTGATATACAATGATAGTGTATCATCATGTTTTGGTGCAGTCCTGAACTATATTTGAACTGAATTGTATAATGTAGATTTAATGCAAACTAGTAATAAAGGCTTCATCATTTTGTCCACTTATAGAGTGTATATACACTTCTACACATTGCCTTCTTACAGCCTGAAGCTAGACTGACTGTGTAAACTAGACAGGCTGTGTACAACAAGAAAAAATAAACACACCTAGAAAAACATTTTTAGATCCCAAAAGGCTGTTGTTCTGTGTGTTTCCCTGTAAGACAGGGTTGTAAGAAGAACCCATTTAGGCATCTTTGAACACTTAACAAACTCTTTTTGGTACCTTTTTACCCCCTAAGACTTGTATGCTTACCATAGTATGATTTTATTTTACTAAATCTGCTGTGTCCACTGAAGTACCAGGAAAAACTGGTATACCAGTTAATGTTTGGTAGGTCCCCATGGGATCTTGGAGAGAACTCTACACAGCCCTCACGCTGATGTTTGTTGAGACCCCAGCGATGAATTCTGATGTTACTGGAGGCTGTGATGCACGCCTGTCGCACACAATTCACCCAGGGTCTTTTTATGGCTACTCGTAAGTTCAAGGTTTTGCTGGAGGTTTTGTAGTCACAGTACACACTTGAAATGCTCTCATGTGAAAATCCAAACTAAGCTTCTACCTCCGAAATGCTATGACCCATCTCACGAGCTCCAACTACTAAACTGCGTTGAAAATTGCCAAATCCTGATAATTTGCCATTTTCATGGCAGAAACAGCTCTAGAAGCTTGCACAGATGTCTGTTGCTTTGCTTACGCACTGGCGGACACAACCAATGACATGCATAGGTGGCATTGCTATGTATTTTGTACCAGTTTTTCTGGTACTTCAGTGTACAGCCATATTCACCAGCTTGCACAGTGGAAACCCCCACACTTTGTTCTTTCTGTTATTGGTTGCAGAAAGAGTCTTTGCCCATTCCTTGTGTTAAGCTTGACTGTGCCTTTTATCAAAGCCAAATGTTAGTGTTATATAATGTGCAAAAAATTGTCTTGCAAGTTTTTTTTTGTGATGCAGATGTACGGTAAATGGCAAGCAGGGTGCAACAAAGTAATTTAGCAATTCATTAGAGGGTTCGTCTGGCTTTGCTCTGGTCTCTACTTCTGGTCAGATGGTGTGAAGCAAGGCTTGAGGGCTATGTTGATAGCCCAATGTTGAGGTCTTGAAAGGGGATCTAGGGAAGAGAAACCAGATTGTTTATTGCAAGACACAGAAGGTTACATAAGAAATCACTTGGCTTATATATTTAACTTCTCTGAACTTCACCTTCTTGATCTTCGATATAAATTTTTGTGTGTGTGCAGGGTCTGAACAGGGTTCATGCTGCTAAACTCAAGGTGAAAATATCTCTATAACCTTAGATCAACTTCTGTGTAGATCTCACAGCTCTGTTGTGTTTTTGATTTCAGAACTTTCAGTGGACTTATTAACTGTCATAACTGCGTCTTATCACTGGAAGAATGAGCACCTCCCCCATTGGTTCTCGTGCCTCCATCGACATCTTGGAGGAGCTGCAGCTTATTGCGGCCCAGAACCTGGAGAAGCTGGACATTCATAAGTACTATGAAGTTATTAGGGAGCTGGGCAAAGGCACTTATGGCAAGGTGGATCTGGTTGTCCATAAGATCAGAGGTAAGCACTGGAACATTTTCTCAATTGTGGTTTTACTTTCTTGCGAAATATATCTACATTTTAATAAACTATGTAATTAAATTATAATTAAATATAATATTAGGGCCAAAGGGCTACCAGGACTATAGCCCGTGGCCATGCCCCACACCGGCGTCACTGCATAACAACTTCACATAAGCAATGCCAGTAGTGCCATTAAAATTAGATGAAATTAAAAGAAAGGAAAAAAAAGAAATGTATTAAGAAAAGCCGTCACCACTGAAATGTAATCACTGCTCATCCACAGTGATCATTACTGGTTGGGGAATCAGGCATAAACATGAAAGCCAGATAACGTGAAATAATTAACCCTTCTCTCGCTGGAATATGATCAATGAAGAAGATCTGATTGAGGAGGGTTTTTTTTTTAGTTTTTTCTTATTATAATCCATGATCAGTAGTATACAAATACATCATACTGTGTCATAGTAAAAATTCACAGCATACAGAAAGTGAAACTGTGAGATTTTAATGCATCTCTGTGGAGCTTACACTTCACATACACTTGCATGTTAAGAAAATAGAGGGGGTGCATAACTAAAGCAGCAGGATACATTATCTTGCATTTTATCTGAACCTTATGGAGTAGGTGTGGATTGGAATACTTAAAGTCAGGGCATATCTTTTGTGTGTGATGATTGGCCTAATTCTTTCTTAGGTTTTAGCCTTAAACACATCTTTTAATAAAAGGTTTACTGCTGGGTGTTTAAATACTTTACACTCACTTTCATGTGGTGCTGTGATGGCTCATATTTTCCTCAGTGCCAGGCCATGCATTATTTGACTGCCACCATTCATGTTTAATTAGAATTCCTTTGCTTCTTATCCCAACTATCCAACAAGTCTTTTCCGTAGACCTCAGTGGTCTGGGCGACATTGTTGTCAGCTAAGCCAGTATCTTTGTAGGTCTCACTTAGACATCTGACCTTTGTCTAAACCACCTTGAGAGTCATCCAAAAGTTACACCTAGTCCAAGCCATAATGAAAGAATTCCTGAATAGTCTCCAGGGCCAAGATGGTCACCATCAGGGAATAAGAACTACCTGCTTCATATAGGACTATGTCCTCAAGTAGGCATGGTCAAGTGAGGATCAAGGGAAGGGAGAACATGGCAGGTTATATTTCACACTTAGAGGTAAACGGAGAATCATGCACTATAGTGGAAACTGCATCATCATCTATCAGTTCCTCCTCTGAAGGTGGTGAGCTGATGGGCAAAGCTGAAGGCTTTTAAGACAAGGTAGACAAGGTATTCTCCATTCCCAACCCTAACTTTTAAACGTGATTACGCTTTTGTCTAGATGCAACTGCACCTGCAAGGTCTGATGTTTTTAGGCTGAATGCATTCATTTCATTTGTGGTTTGACTCCACAAAACCAGGAAGAATTTTAAGATCTCTAGGCATGCTTTATGGCATAGTGGATCCACTGTGATGTGGATATATTTAATACAAAAAATATATAGGCATACACTAATGCTTTTTGTGGTCGAATCATCTTAAAATCAGTTGAGCTTCATGAAAAATTGCTCATACATTTGCTTAGTTTAGAAGGTACTCTGTAATCGTGCACAGCACCAGCAAGGAAAACGCCTACAGAGATTTCTGCATAAAGTTTCAGCATAAATGTCAAGGCTGTGAGCAGAGTATAACACTGAGGGCCACAGTGCAGTTGCTCCAAATGTGCTTGGAGACTGGTGAGGGTTTAGCATGAAACTGGAAAATTCCAGCTCTCTGGGAACAACATAATCTACTAAAATTACTAATTAAAGACAAGAATTGTAAGAGGGTACATTGGCAGAGGCTTACATGCCACTCTGTAGGCATAAGTTTTAATCCACCCTTTGTGCAACGTCATGGGCTAACCCATCCTCTGGTGGTCAAGGGGAAAGTAATAGAAGACTATGTTGTAGTATTAATGTTTCTTTATGAACAGAAAAAGCAGGAGAATCCTTGGTCAATGGCATGTTTGCATTTGCTGGCTAGGAAACCACTCATGTTCTTCAGTTGAAAGCCCCCTCTGTTAATCACTGGTTTCTGATGATTTTTAATGAGTCAGAGATAAACACACCATCTGTTGTCACCCTAAACCCCAGAGCTCTCAGCCTTTGGTTCATGTTGTGCATAAAGTGCTTTACAAAAGGGGCAAAGAATTTTGCAGATGGTCCTAGAAATCCACACTCCCACTTATCAACAGTCTATAACATCAAGTTGTTAAGAATTCTCAGTTATATCAACTCTGGCTCTAGATCTCAGAGTTGTCTCAGAGCAATAAGGAATGTTTCTATGAAATTACAGTGGACTGTTGCACTGGGTCTACAAGATGTCCTCTGATGTCTAGGGTGTAGATTTGCCTGAATTAAATAGTCCATGAATTATTTCAGAGCCCCTTTGAACCCGTCTGTGGCTGAAAATGCCGTTATTAATTATCTGCAGCTGATTCTGTGCGGTGCAGTGAATTCTAATGCTGCAGTGTATTTGGAAATGAAATGAGACGGCACAGATTACAGGTTTTTTCATCACAAGTTCATCATCACAATATATCCATGTGCATTTTCTTTTCTTAGCACTTCATGTCAAATAATATAGCTCATATCCTGAGCTGCCATTTACATAAATATGGCTGGATATTCTACTGACTGTAAATGGATAACAGGGACCATGATGAGTAATATAGCGAGAGGTGATGATCAGTCATTCTAAAATATTACAATTTCTGAAATATTTGAGATGTGAAACGAGATTAAAGAGAGATGGAAAAAAAATGTAAGTCAGCATCTAACTTTAAAACGAAACATTATTCTTATATTGGAATCTCACAGAACATGTAGTATAATGCCATGTTCAAAATGATCCAGTATGCATTTTGCCTTTTACTTTATAAGTTTCCTTGACTGGAATTGACAGCATTCCTCCTCTCTGCCTTTCACAGCGATACATCTGCTACGACAGATGTTTGGTAGTTTGAGTGTGAATTTGTTTGTCTTTGTTTGGGTCTTTAGTCTAATAGCTTGTCTGATTGGTGTAACACAGCTAGAGCTTGTGGAGCAGCATTCATTCCACTACTCAAGCTTTCCATAACAATAGCTTATATTGATGAGTGTCTTCTACCAAATTTCAGTCAGATGCTCGTGTTACACTGGAGCCTAGAGATTTAATTCGGCTAAAAGAAAATGTCACTGGTGATTTGTAAGCCTGTGCAACATGGTCCTAACGAATTAAGCATTCCAGTCAGGGTGAGTAGGACATGCTAGACAAGACAAAACCTTACATTCTTCTCCATCAGCAACATTGCTGTAATTCTCCAAAGAGCTGTGATCCGGCCAGACGCCCAACATCTTTACATAATGAATGAAGTCAAAGGGTTTACTGGAAGAAATAACAGAAATCAATTCTTTGACATTCATAAATCATCTGCATCTCATAGTGTTATACAATAGTGATAAATACAGCATCAAGAACATTGTCCTGAAATTACAGCGCATCACCAGCAGTGAGGAAAAATAGTATGTACATAAAATATATAATATTTTATTTTAATCTGATAATCTGATATATACTATAAAGGACTGTGAATGTGCATGTACATTTTTTTTATTTGAACATTTTTTAATTAAAACACTTATTTTGACTTAAATAAATGAGCATGAACAAAAACCTCTGTTCTTTTTATACCTTATAATGTGAATTGGACAATTGTCACACACGTTAACCACTAAACATGTATTGAGGTTAGAGGCTATTTTGAATATTACACTTTTAATATCTAAACATGGGACATCTGTGCATTATGCCTGGTAGAAGCTATATATAGTTTATGCTGAACCTTCAAAATGACCCTTTTTTGCTCTTTTTTTTATGCATTTGACTTTGACTAATATTCAGATGAAAAGATTTCATTCGTTGTTCTGTTAGGCTCAGTGTTGCTGCCGCATTGCTGAATGCTAATCATTTCCACAGGCACTAAGATGGCTCTGAAGTTCTTGAGGAAGAAAACCACTAAGCTGAAGAGCTTTCTGAGGGAGTATAGTATCTCACTCTACCTTTCCCCCTGCCCCTACATCATCAACATGTACGGCATCGCCTTTGAGACAGACGAGTATTACATCTTTGCTCAAGAGTATGCATTAGCTGGGGACCTCTTTGACATCATTCCCCCACAGGTGAGAAAAAACCAAGCCTTGATCAGTAAGCAGTCTTGCATGTTCTCAGGAATTGTATGGAGATGGTACAAAAAGGGCAAAAGAGTGGTTTAGCAATGTGAAGGTGAACACTTTTCTTGAATTTAAAATCTTTGAATGCCAAAGATACAAAGCAGGAATTGTATACTGTATAATATATAATGTCCTCCTATCCCTTATGCGATAGCAAGGTGTTACTCTCTTCTACTACTAATTAATGGAACTACAGTTAGGATACAACAAATTTTACAGTGATGGTAAAAAATATTTTGAAATTCATTTTTAAGGTCAGAATGGTGGCAGGTATTATTGTATGGTGATCCTGAAAGCAATGTTGTTAATATTTCCAGGAGGCTACTTCACTTCAGAAACCCAGGGAAGCCTTTTTATATTGGGTTTATTAAAATGTAACGATTA
Source organism: Leptodoras praelongus (assembly GCA_028564905.1). Taxonomy (NCBI): domain Eukaryota; kingdom Metazoa; phylum Chordata; class Actinopteri; order Siluriformes; family Doradidae; genus Leptodoras; species Leptodoras praelongus. The sequence continues at coordinate 18,065,166 of JAOTRJ010000027.1, read as the reverse complement.
GGCTTTGTTTAATTCACATTTGTGACAACTTCCTCATTTGTCCCCAGTGATGTCAGCCATGCTTCTGCTAAGTACTCAGTAATTGTTCTAGGTCTTGACTCAGCATGTGTTCACACTTAACCACTTCCTCATTAATCGCTGTATAAAAGTGCATTACTGAAAGCATTAGAAGTTTTATTCATGAAGGTTTATGACTATGATTTTGTATTTCATTTATCCAGGTGTTTGATTCAAATGTATAATGATATGCTTATCAGTGTGAAGAGGCAACCTGAATGTTTTTGTACTTAGAATATAGCATGATTTTGATTTTAAATTTAGTTAGTGATAAAACTCAATTTCTACATTTTATCTTTGTGCTTTCTGTTTTCTTAGTGTATATATATAGCTGGCCTTTTTTTTTAAATGTCAGCTCTGGGTTTTAGATTGAATTCAACAAGAATTTCCTGTTCTGTGCAATCTGAATGCCATGGTAAAAATAAGCATCCAGCTTATTAGCTGTCAGATTGTCTAGTCTAGGATGTCTGTGCTAAAGTCTTCATTGAGCCTCTGTTCTCCATCGTGCTGCATAGGTGGGGCTGCCAGAAAGTGTGGCGAAACGCTGTGTACACCAGGTGGCCTTAGCACTGGACTACCTTCACTCTAAGAAGCTGGTGCATCGTGACATCAAGCCCGAGAATGTGCTCATCTTCGACCAGGAGTGCCGTAAGGTCAAGCTGTCAGACTTCGGCATGACGCGTCGAGCCGGATCACCGGTAAAGCGTGTGAGCGGTACCATCCCCTACACGGCTCCTGAGCTGTGTGAGCCAGGCCGGCACGATGGTTTCTCTGTGGACTACAGCACAGATGTGTGGGCCTTTGGAGTGCTCGTATTCTGTATGCTCACAGGCAACTTTCCATGGGAGAAGGCGCTGCCATGCGACGCCTTTTATGAGGAGTTTGTACGCTGGCAGCAGCAACCAAGGAGGCGGGTGTGTGTAGTGCCATCACAGTGGCGCCGTTTTACCAACGAGGCACTGCGCATGTTCCGGCACCTCCTGGCCATCGAAAAGGAGCAACGCTGCTCCGTCAGTGAGGTGCTCACTTTCTTTTGCCACTGCTGGATGCTAGACACAGAAAACGGCAACACAGCTACCTCACCCACTGGCACGGTGCTCAATGGGCACCTGGCTGAGCTCAGCTCTTCTTCCTCAGAGGAGGATGATCTGGTGGAGCGTCTGAAGCAGCAGAGCCTGTCACCTATGTGCGCTGTAGCCAAAGCAGGCATCGTCATTGAGCCGGTGACACCGCCCTACTCCACCGTGTCTACCATTAACTCGCCTTCCTCTAATAACAGCTACGAGCGTGCCTCCCGTGACAGCAACGGTAACGGAGGTCGCATCCTTGTGACCACACCCATCGAGATCTGTGTGTAATCAGGCTCTAGAAGGTAGCAGACTGTACACATACTCAAAACCACTGGGAACCCGTCTACAATGGTGAGAACTCAAATCCTTAAACAAGGAGGAAATTCTCCATCTCTCATGCTGAGTGTAGAACAGTGAAAATGTTCTGTGGAGACAGACTTGTCAAATGTTCCTTATGATGAGTGTCTCTGAGGGAATACTACAAGTCAAAAACAGTTTTACTGAGTGTGTATCTCAGAGTTTCGACCATGTTAGTCAACATGTAATCAGTCCAACATTAGCAAAAGTGCACACATGGAAAATACAAAATGAAAACAAACAGGCATGAAATTACCTGTACCATCATATAGCAATATGGTAAATGTTTTGCAAAAAAAAAAAAAAAATCAACATAACAACGGTCAGAGTTGTAATATCTGAGACTAACTGCAAAAACACATAGTGTGAAGACTTTCATAATGTGATTTTTGGAAGTAGTACTTCTTTGTGCTTGGATATCCATTTGGTCGGTGAAAATAAAACGTAGGGGTGTTTTTGCATTATTTATTATTTTTGGTCGTGTACTGCTGATATTTTGCTATTTATTTTATACTGTAGCAGTATAGAAATAACAATGCCCAGCTGACATTATGGTGTGTTGAATTGTTTTTTTTTTAAAAAATCAAGTCCCTTTAAACCAAAATGTTATCAGAACTTCCTTAAGATGTTATCTTAATTTGAGTAGTACATGCATGATATTTTCTCTGTGTTGTTTCTTAGTGTGGTGCATTTCTGGGAGCTTTAACAGGTTGCCTCACAGTGAGCGAAGCCTGGAATTGCTTGGATGATATTACCAATGTGATAACATTGTAACATTGATAACAATAAGCATACAGATGCCTGTTAATATTCTGAACACAGAGAAGGTTTGATTTGGGGTAAGAAAAAAACAGAGCTCAGAGCATGCCAGTGATTCCGATGCGATGATACAGAATCATTTGTTCATGGCTTGAGAAAGAGGACACTACTGTATGGGACATTTGACTGAAGTGCAGAAAGACAATTTTGAAAGAATTCTTGTGGGTGTTTTAAGAATTTCTCAGGTATATATGGCTATACTGTGTAAAAGGAAGGATGTTGTTAGTCCGACAGAGACAGAGAAACGGATACCAGATGTGACATGCTGCATTAAATGACAAACTCTGAATCTTATTACAACATATGGAACTGGACTGTTATCCCTTATCGTATACGATTTCCATTTATTCCAGAGCTGGAAGTGAAAAATATTCGGATGTTCTATTCACCGCTTTGTTTCAGCTCTCACTCAAATTGCGACTAAAGTAGGTTTTTAAACAATAAATGATCTAAACCAAAAAGTTCATAAGGGGTTCTCATTAAGACCTAACCCCACACTTCTGCTTTGTCATCGTTTTGTCAGATTTTTATAGTATAGTTTTTATTATTTTGATCATGTACATGGGTGGGATTTTTTTTTTTTTAATACCACTTTTGATAAAGGCATGGTAGCAGAAGTGTTTTAATGAAATTTAAAGGAATACCTGATGTGGCATTTTTGAAAGGGTGTTTCTGAAATTGCATGGATATAAAACCTATGTAAATGGGTCTTTCTATCTGCGCTACTTTTAGATTTGTGAAACTAAATGTGTTGTGATATTTTACAGTAGCACAAATTTGCATAAATTGATATCTTAATGGAATTAAAAGCGAAAAGAAAAAGAAAAAACAAATGTAGGTCTTCATTTATTCTCTTTGTTCTGTAGGCCTACATGCGTTCGAATAAGGTAGTGCAATCTGTCAGACAACCTTTTCTTCAATATCTTGAACTTGTATTTGAATTGCAAAAATGCCTGTCAACAAATGAGGACAGAAAAGCATTTTTTTTAAAAGAAAAGAAAAGAAAAGAAAACATGACCAGACATTGTCATTCCCAAACACACTTTTTTCAAAAGTGACTTGTGTGTTGATATTTGCATGCATCAATATTGTTCTGGAGAGATAATGTTGAAATAAATACATATCCTTGAAGCAGAAAGCTGAAGAACAGTTTTGTTTCTGTCATGTATCCTGACATTCAGATGTGATTTGTCTCACACACAGTATCTCAGAATCATATCAGAATCATGTTCACTTTACCATGTCTCCTATTCTGTAAATGTGATAAGGAAGTTTCAATAACATTTATACTCAAATTCAGGCCCAATCTTTCCTTTGAATTAAGAACAAAAGGAAGCTAGCTGGAGTGGTATCTGGGTTTGCTGTCTATTATTTGAAGTAAAGGAGCTAAGTGGAAGGAGACATCTGTAACATTTATCACAGGCAATATACCAATACAGTATTAAATATTAATCTGCAGTAATGTTTTTGTGCTTGATATTTTGTGTACACTGAAGTACCAGAAAAACTGGTACTGGAGTCTATGCAAAATACATAGTACCGCCACTTATGAATGTCATCGATTGCATCCACAAGTGCATATATAAAGTGCTAGACATCTACAGGGGTTAGACAATGAAACTGAAACACCTGTCATTTTAGACCACAATAATTTATTAGTATGGTGTAGGGCCTC
>JAOTRJ010000027.1:18035797-18052620 GCA_028564905.1 Leptodoras praelongus | reverse complement strand
TGTGTGTGTGTGTGTGTGTGTGTGAGTGTGTGTGCCCTACGATGGATTGGCGCCCTGTCTAGGGTTGTTCCTGCCTTCGCCCTAAACTGCCGGCTAGGCACCGGCTCCCCCATGACCCTGAAAAGGAATAAGTGGTCAAGAAAATGAATGAATGAATATTACTTTGTTTTTCACATTGTTTGACCTCTATAGTGAAAAACAGTACATAAGGATTCACTTTTTCAAAACTGCATGCTGAATTTGTGTCACGATTGAACATAATGCACCTCAAAATGTAATCAAGGCACAACTGTATTGCTTTCCATCGTGATGTATTTCAAACATAAAAGGCAAATTGACATGCAATGCACGAGATCGCGTTTAAACACGGACATTGAAAATGTGCAAAATGAAAAGCAAAATATTTGGCAGATGCCCTTAAGCAGAGCAACTTACATTTATCTCATCTGAACAAAATTGAGGGTTAAGGGCCTTGCTCAGGGGCCTGGTGTGGCAGCTTGGCTGGATGGGATTTGAACTCATGACCTTCTGGTCAGTAGTCCAATGTCTTAACCACTGTTCATGTCACAACTGAGCACAAAACACTTTTACCGTCAGTCTAAATTGTTTCATGCTCTATGAGTCTGACTTAAAATACTAGTAATGTAAAGCAACATTCCAATATTTGACAAAAGACAATTATCTAGTGATGGGAAAAGGCTAGCAGTGCAGGTATTCCTGGGCAGTCTCCTAATCAGAGTGGACTGTGCTTAGTCTAGATTAGACGATCTAGAAGATCCTCCACTCCTCCACCAGGAAGCGCGCCCCCTCGTGGCAACAACGCAGTAGTGTCCCTCTGCTTCTCTGGCAGATTTAGTAAAAAGAGATAGATAGATTTATAATTCAGCACAAGAACGACTGCTGACTAAGATGCCATGAATTTACATCCAATTAATTAAATCTCGAGTTATTTATGTTATTATCACAAAATAACGAGGTAACAATTTGAGATAGCGTGAAAACAACGTTTAAGGTTAGAGTTAGTTCATTATCAAACAACGTATCGTTTTAATAATGAATTATGTTATTGTCACAGTTTCGTTATTTGTACTTTTAAAACGTGAGCTTTCTTTCTCGTAGCCTGTGTTGTTGTTTCACTTCTAGCCGAGAGGTGGCGCACTTGAGCAGTATTGTTCCACACCTCTGTATCAACCGCTGTGTAGAGAGAGAATGAACAAAAATATCTATCTATCTATCTATCTATCTAACAACAATAATAAAAAAAAATAAAATAATAAAATTGTTGTACTCTGCAATGATAATAAAGGCCATCTATCTTAAAAAATAAATTGACAACAACAACAACAATAATAATTATTATTATAATCATAATAATAATACATTTGTTGTACTCTGCAATGATAAAAAAGGCCAGCTATCTAAAAAAATGAATAATTAACAACAACAATAATAATAATTGTTATTATTATTGTTACTATTACTATTATTATTATGTGGATGTACAGAATGAGGGTGTGAATGTACATTATGTACACGGTGTCCTGTAATGGACTGGAGCCCCTTCCTGGATGTGTTCTGTATAATTTGTAATTTAATAATAATATTAATACATAATATTTGTTGCATAATTAAATATAAGTGAATTGATAAATGTATTAATCTAGAAGAATATCGGAAGACGAAGGAGACCGTATTTTTTTTAATCGCGCTCCACATCTGTCCTCCTCACCGGCAGGTGGCGCACATGAACACTGTTTGTCCTCTGTGTATTTCCTCGAGTGGTTTAATTATCTGTCGTGTGCAGCGCCGCTGCCATTTTGTTAGGACGAGAGGAATCCTGAAAACGTCTGGCGAAAACGTCTGTATGTAAACGAACAATAGCGGCACGTTTTACCTGGTTGCTTTTGCATCAAAGCGAAGCAAAATGCTCTCCGCAGCCCAGTTACTCGACGAATTAATGGGCCGAGACAGAAACTTGGCCCCTGATGAAAAGCGCTGTAACGTTCACTGGGACCACGAGACTGTGAGTAGTCAAGGAACAGTTAACCAGTTAGCTTAGCTCCTGCAGCTAACCAACCTCTCTGTGCTCAAGTGATAACCTGTTTGTTTGAATACTTACAGAACGTTAGTGCAGGTGGTTCTGTTGTGATGTGCAATGTTATCGTAATGTTATGATATTTTTTCATGTTCATGGCTTACAGAATGGTGTATATCATTGTGTTAGCATTCTTAAGCTGGCCTAAGTGCCTCTCAAGCAGAAAACTCGCCTTAGCGGCATTAGCGCTGTGCCGTTGTTAGCAACGCTGAAACTAATCCGCCCTTCCAGGGTCCCTGATGTTGTGGCTTGTGGATAAAGTTCTTGGTTTTAAACTTTATCTCGGATCAGGTACCTGATGGTGGAGTGAGTTGAGTTACTGCTGGCTAATTTAGCTTTAACGTGTTTGTGGAAATTCAACCGTGTCTACAGTTTAAGTAAACGTGGTTAACGTCCTGTTTGACTCCGCGCTCGTTAGCGTTACAGTTCTGTTAGCATTCACTAGGCCGCGGTTTCATCCGATACGGATCCGACAGGGGTGTGGAAATATGTCCTCTTTCAGCTTTAATGTGAGGATATTTACACCCCAGTTGGGTGAACTGTGTAGGATTTACATCATTTATGTATATGTGATCCTTCAGGGACCAAATGTAAGCGGACAAATGAACATGCATCTGAATTAAATTGTCGATGTGAGACCCATCATTAAGACTTACAATAAGAATGGGACACACAAATCAGTAACAAATTGCAGGAGATATTGACCTAAAGCCATTATATTAACAATATGAAGAGAAGAGAAGAGTAGGTGTTGTATAGCAGAAGAACCGCCACACAATGGTACAATGTGCCACACGCCTCTCTCAATGAAGAATACATTACCTGAATGTGCAACATAACCACAGAGGAAGAAGATAACTATCTGCAACAATGATCCTTTCTTTCCGAACTTGTATACTTAAAAGTATACTTGACAGAAGAGAGAAACTAGATAACAAATACAGACTGAAAAAACTGCACCTGTACTAGCATGGAAAGAGGTCATAGAGGTTAAACTACACCATGTTGCCAGAAGTATTCACTCACCTGCCTCCACACGCATGTGAACTTGAGTGACATCCCATTCTTAAGCTGTAGGATTTAATATGTCGTCAGACCACCCTTTGCAGCTATAACGGCTTCAACTCTTCTGAGAAGGCTTTCCACAAGGTTTAGGAGTGTGTTTATGGGAATTATTTGTATTTGTGAGGAGACACTGATGTTGGACGAGAAGGCCACAGTCTCTCGGTCTCCGCTCTAATTCATCCCAAAGGTTTTCTGTGGGGTTGAGGTCAGGACTCTGTGCCGGCCAGTCTGTCCAAGTTCTTCCATAGCAAACCATGACTGTGTGTGTCTGTGTGTGTGTCTGTGTGTACACTCATATGACTCTTCATTGCTGTCTTGAACTAGAGACACACAAAGCAGCTTGTGTTACCAAGTAATGAACCGCAGCTCAAATGCCTTTGTCCTGAAGATTTCCCTTGACTGACCGTTACATTTGGCTGACACTGTAGTCTCTTTAAAAAATGTTAGAGATATTTCTTATGGAAAAAAAAACCTTGTTTTTCATTTTTAAGTAATACATTTTTAATTGATTAGGCTCGGCTTATTAGATTGTCAACTGTCAAGTCCCTGTTACTTTAAAAACAATACATTAACATATTAAACATAATGCAGTGTACTGTATCTAATAACCTTTGTGCAGTGAAGATAACTTTGAGATTGTTTACTCTAACCAGCTACCTAATAATACTGGCAACATATTTTGAAGTCACCTTACATGCAGAACAGGTTTTGCTATATGACAGTATATAGTATTTTATTGGAATATATGCAGATGTACTATATATTGGCATTTATTTGATGGTTTACCCTTTGTGCTTGCGTGAGTACTACCATTGTGTGACATCAGGCAGCTGCTTCTCCATGAAGTCGGGGTAAATGGGGTACACTTACAAGTAGGAACTCCAGCTATGAGTGGCCTTCTGTAGTACTTTTTCTAGTAAGAGGTCTGAAAAGTTTGTCTTAGGAGTTGTCTGCATTCAGCCAATGCTGGACTGGATAATCAGAGGGGAGAAAAAAATATGATTTAATGTGCGTGTGGTTTGCTTCAGAAGATCCATATGGACATACAAGTTTGGTTAACTAGATTGCGGAGTGTGTAACTGCAGATAATTTTCTTTTAAGCCATTTTACATGCACATGCTGTTGGATATAATGAATCATTTTTGAGCTTTGTGTTTTCTAGCTCTTGTTCTGTTTCACTATCGAATATAGAGATAGATATGGCAGTATAGAGAGGGAAAATGGACATATTAGAAGTTTTGTCTTGTATCTCTGACACAGATGGCCAAAAGGGTCAGTTGAGTCTAAAATGTAACTTATGCCTTTAAATGGTAATTTATTTGTTTGCTTTATAACTGCATTTGCATGTGCTTTGCTTGACATGCTTTCAGTGTTCATTTTGATCTTCTTTACCTTTCAGGTCTGCAAATATTATCTGTGTGGCTTTTGCCCAGCTGAACTGTTCACCAACACCCGTTCTGATTTGGGTAAGGAAACATAACATGCAGCATGCAGCATCCCCCCCCCCATCATTCAGTTCCCAAAAGCTGTATATAACAAGCCATCTACTTCTCCTAGGTCCTTGTGAAAAGATTCATGATGAAAACTTGCGAAAATTGTAAGTGAAAGTGAAGTCCTCAGCAGATGCTTTATAACAGCTTTCTGCAAAAGCTTGAAATAACACAGTAATGTGTGTGCTAGGTATGAGAAGAGCTCTCGGTTCATGAAGGAAGGCTACGAGAGAGATTTCCTGAGGTACCTGCAGAGTTTGCTGGCTGAAGTGGAGCGCCGGATCCGGAGAGGCCATGCCAGACTGGCACTGTCGCAGGCCCAGCAGAACTCTGGAGTATGTGTGCTGATGGCTTTTTTTTTCTCACAAGCAGTTAGGAATTCAATTCTAGATTCTGAATCAGAAAATCAGATTCTGAATCAGCTTTCTTCTTATTATTATTTTTTTGCTAGTATGATGTCGCGTTCATTATTTGACTTGCATAATGGTGTCTCAAATGTCTGATGTTACCTTATTAATAGTTGAATATTCACATTTAGAAATAGTGTTGTATACTGAAACTACATACATATTTCTCTGGGCTTCACAGGGGCCTACTCTGTCTGGAAAGAATGAAGAGAAGGCTCAGGTGCTCACAGAGAAGATCGAGGCACTTGTCGTACAGGTATGATTGCATCATATACAGTGTTAGAGTTGAAAGTTTGTTCCTTTTGTTGTAATTCCAGGCTGATTTACACTGTGTGATATCAGTCGTCTTTCTAGTTCATTGCCTGCCACACTGTATGACAGGATGAAATCGTGGACAGAATTCTCTGATAGTTTGTCATATTAGCGATGATACCTGCACTGCACATCAGGTTATATAATATACTCTTTTTCTTTAAATGATATCCTATGATGCAATATCTGTCTTGGTGTCTCTTTAGATGCCTATCATAACAGTGTTCTGACATTTAGGTCTGATATTTTTCCACTGTTGAGCATATAATATTAAAATATGTGAGACTACTGGTTTTAATTCATGACTGGAATTTTTAAATTAGCTGTTTTTGTACTCAACAGCATTATCATACTAAATTATGCAAACGAACACATATATAGGGGCAGGGGTGGCTCAATGGTTAAGGTATTGGGTTACTGAACAGAAGGTTGGGGGTTCAAGCCCCAGCACCTCCAAGCTGCCACTGTTGGGCCCTTGAGCAAGGCCCTCAACCCTCAAGTTGCTCAGTTGTATAAATGAGATAAATGTAAGTCACTCTGGATAAAAGTGTCTGCCAAATGCCATAAAATGTAAAAAAAAATGTCTAGATAAAATGGAAACGATACGTCTGAAACAATATGCTATGAAATTTAGTTTGATCCCAAATGAATGATTTGGATTCCTTTTTACACATTGTTGTGAGCTGATTTGATTATGTCTGAGTACCAGAGTAAGATGTTATTTGTTTTGCATGTCTTTTTTTTTATTTATTGCTGTTATTAATGAAAATGCTGATTATTGTGTAAGAGTGATGTGTAATTGGCTTATGATTGATTTGTGATGTGTTCTCAGATTGAAGAGCTTGGCTCTGAAGGCCGTGTAGAGGAAGCACAGGGCATGATGAAGCTGGTGGAACAGCTGAAGGAGGAGAGAGAGCAACTGAGCTCAACACCATCGGTGAGTTCTAAATCTCTGACTGCACTACTTTGGCATCTATGGCTTCTGTGTTTTGCCATGGGATTCAGTGGTTCAGTGTAACAGTGTATTTAGCCACAAACTTTAAACAGACTTTCTTAACGTGCTTTTTTGAACTTGCAGACAATTGAGAGCTTTGCTGCTCAGGAGAAGCAGATGGAGGTGTGTGAGGTGTGTGGTGCTTTCCTCATTGTTGGTGATGCTCAGTCCAGAGTAGATGACCATCTAATGGGCAAACAGCATATGGGTTATGCTAAAATCAAATCTACTGTTGAGGAACTCAAGGTGAGTCAATAGATCTTTCATTATAATACCTCAAACCCCTGTCATGGTACATTTTTCTTTAAGTGGTTCTTTTTTCACTATTTGCAGATTTTTATTCATTAGTTTTCTGTTTGTGTATGTAGGAAAAACTGCGTCGGCGCTCAGAGGACCCAGAAAGAGATGACCGGGCAAAGAGGGAAAGAGAGAGGGAAGACAGGGAGCGCGAAAGGGAGGAGCGTGAGAAGAGACGCAAGGAAGAAGAGGAGATGCGAGAGAAGGAGAGAGAGAAAGAGCGAGAGAGAGCACGTGAGCGGGAACGAGAGCGGGAGAGAGAACGCGAGCGGGAACGAGAGCGGGAGCGTGAAAGGCGCAGCAAACGGAGTCACTCGCATAGCCGCCACTCGAGTCGGGCCTCTGACCGCCGCAGAAGCCGATCACGGGACAGACGGAGGAGCAGAAGCAAGGACAGGGAGAGGGACAGGAAGCGCAGCAGGTACAGATACTAAAGCTCTAGCCATAGATGCACAGCTTTTCTGATCATTTACACATATGGACTGGTTAACTTGCCAATCCTCAATTTAATTTGGTAACCGTAGCAAAAGAAAGTGCATAGTACCTTGGTTACTGTAGCACTGTGTCTTGTTGATAAGGAGTCGCGACCGGGAGAGGAGGCGCAGCAGGGAGCGCTCGGACAGGAAGAGACGCTCACGCAGCAAGGAACGAAAGAGGTCTCGCAGCTCTGAGCGCAAGAGCCACCGACACCGCAGTCGTAGTCGAGACAGAGAAAGGGACCGAGACAAAGACAGAGAGAAGGATAAAACTGCCAGAGACAAAGGTGAGACCAAAGTGTGGCCAGAATCACACTATCATGGCAGAGGGATGATATGATGTACTGTGGATTCCTGAGTTATTGTTTTAAATTCAAACAAAGCTTTTGAAATGCATGGGAGGTAGGAGTAGGAAACCAGCCTTATTAATGTGAAACTGATTATAGTGACAACCCTGCTGTGGATAGACTTGCTTATGGATGTGTATGTACATCTGTCATCGCTCTGTGATGGTTGTCTGCACAAAAGCAAGTTAGTACTCTAATATACCCGTGTTATCTGGGAGTAGGGTGACTTAAACAATGTCTGAGCTCTTGTCAGTGGGAGAAAAATTTGGTATGCCCAATTTGCCTGATATGCATGGGAGGAAACCGGAGCCTTCAGAATAAACCACTGGGTTTAGGCCACACACTGCACCACTGTGCCACCCTCATGGATGTTTAAATGGACGTCATTGTCATGATGTGGCTACAACCAGATCACAGCCGTGTTGAAATTCAGTCTAACGTCTCTCTTGCTTGTGCAATGTTTCTTAATTATATTACAATACTTTTTCTAATTGTGAAGTCCTAATACGTAACTGGAATGTTTTGTGCTGTTCTGTTAAATACTGTCTTTCATCTCTACTGTGTCCTCAGAGCACAAGGACACAGAAGAGAAAAAAGGCAGTGGAAAGGGCTCAAGTGATGAACGACCCAGCGAGCCCCCAAAGTCCGACCCTATGGAGGTTGAGCCTCCTAAAGCAGAGCTGAACGGCACCACTGAAGACCTCCATTCTGAAGGTGACACTCAGTCCAATTAAAACTGATCTGATAGGACCTCAGATCAGCTCCAGGTAAGTGCACTTTCCCCTAACCAGCTTAGCTCTTTCCCCCCTCCCTTCCCCCCTTTTTCTTTCAGTTATGTCTGTGATTTTTCTTCCTGTTTTTTAATAGTGCATCGTAAGTATGCACTGAAGATGGAACTAGAGGCTGAAACAGAAGAAGGTAGAATGAAACATACCCAGAGGGAAAAGCCAGTGTAGTCCTGAAAAACATGCCTGGAGGTACCTTGTTTTGTATCGGTCATACATATTTGTCTTTTAGACAAGTTCTCTTCCAAATTTACGTTTTTTTTCCTCTACCTATACTACCTCACCTGTTAACTCCTTGCTCATTGCAAGGGTATACTGTGGTATTTCATTAATTCGTTCACTAAACATACATACAACAATGTGCCTATGTATGCATCATATATAAGCACGCAGCAGTAGCTCTATCTGTAATGTCTTTGAGGTATTCACAGAAGGAGCTTCTTTTTTTTTTTAATCCTTTAAAACTGCCGTCAGTGTTGATTCTGTTCTTCAGTTTCATGGATGTGTGCTTCCTTGCCTTGCACTTTAATGCAGTCTGTTCTTAAAGTCGAGAGCCGATAGCATTGGGATGATGGAAGTGTAGGGTTAATGAATTATTGCAGCTGACTTCCATACCTCACACAGCGTTGGTGTTGTGAGCGACCCCATGAAAAGCCAAATTAAAAATCAAGGATACTGTCAAACTATGCAGGTACTCACCCAAGGTACTCCTTTCTCTACCCACATCCATTTGAATGCTGTTACCTGTGAACGTGTTTCAGAGCTTGATGTTCTTGGTTTCTTTTGATAATACTTATTACTTTAATTATTATTTATGGTTAAGAGCTTCAGATTCCTGTTCTTTTCTCTTGGTTTTTAAATGCTAATCACATGTGAAAGAAGAAGTAAAATGCTGGGATTTACAGATGAACCCGGTTGATATCCCAGAGTCAACTTTATTAGAACTTAATCCCCTTCGCCTGCTTTTCCGATTAACTAGATTTACTTTTTATGGGGTTTTTTTAACTTTGGTTTTTAGTTTGACTGTTGAATCTGTAGTAGTTCCATAATACAATTAAATCCAGAAGTGGATCTGAGCAGCTTGAGCAACAGATAGTCAACCTTTTTTCTTTTTTTTTTTGGCAGTCACAGTGTAGTGCACTTGCTTCCCTATCCTTCGTTTTCAGCGCAGGAAATGGTAATCCACATGGACGAGGGGATATCAAGCGGGTTAGTCTTCCAGGGCAAAGAAAAGAACAAGCAAAGAAATAAAAAGGCTATACAATTTTTATGATTCCAAGGTTTTGTTTGTCTGCTTTCTCCTGCTCTCTTGTTCAAATTAAGAGTCAGTAATTTTGTCATGTTGGTTAAAGAACAGCACTGTCCAAAGCTGTTAGTCATGAAATGTTTGTACATCAGTCAAAATTGTCTCTACTGTACTGTTCACTGTTTAATTGGCTAAAAACTATAGTCATAAACTGCTTTGTCTTTGTGGCTAATGCTATAACAATACAAAGCTAAAGCTAAGTGACCATGATCATGCAGAAGTTTTTATTTTTTCCTAGTTTTGTTTACAGTAAATGACTTTTATTCTTTGAGCAAGTGGGATTTCAATTACTAATTGACTCTTGACTATTTGTGCACATCAGGGAGTGCTGGGAGAGCTGAGTGAAGAAGACCTGAAGACCTCCAGATTTCTGCCATGCATATGCCGCTGCTTAAAACAAGGTGAACCAGATGTAGTGGCCTAATTAGGATAAAATATAAGGAAACCATCAAAATTGTTTCACAGGACCTTGTTTATATTCTATTTGTTTTTCTTCATACTTTACTGTTATGAGCTTAAAAGCCTTTAATTACAGAAAGGGCCATTTTTTTTTTTGTTAATATAAAATATTTTTTTGTTAATATACACTTGGTCAACCTGTAACATGTTTGCTTTTCACAGTCGGGTCTCACTTCACGTTTTAGAATTTTAAGACCAGTTTTGGAAAGTAATGTACAGTGTTTGAACGGAGACCCTGACCCTGGCTCTCTGTTGCTTAACTTTCTTCCCTCTCTGTAAGCGTATATCCCAAATGTTCGATCAATTTTAGTTTAGAAAAACTGGGTTTTTGTTTTGAATTTTAAAAAGCTGTATTTGTCTTCAATAAAAAAAAATCTAAACAAATTCACTTGCAAGTTGTCGAGTGTTGTGGTGTTGTGGAGCCTTTGAGACATGAGTATTGCCATGTTTACCCTGTTTTGTTCAGTTGTGACTGACTGGTATGTTTGCATGTAACCCCCAATAAATTACATTTTACTAAGAAAACAAGTTTCTTGGGGACTGGGATTTTTTTTTTTTTTTTTACTATTGTTTTATCTCAAAACCACAGTTAAGATGGTCTTCTGATTCTGGCTTGCATTACATTATATTTTTTGCAAATGATGAGCCTTAAACAAGTGAAGGAATAATTAATTTAAAAGTGTTATGCTCTGTTAGATTAATATGTATACCGGTTTATGCATTTGCCAGGCGGATGAACCTGACATGGTCTTGCCAGTAGATGGTGGTGTTTACAAATATCTGGCATCTTCTCTGAAAGACGTCTTTGCTTTTGTTAGGGGGAAAACTCCAAATACTGATCCTGGTAGTGGTAGTAGTAGTAGTAGTTAGAATGAATATGATTTGTCATTAATTATGTCTAAATAAGGAATGCCTTTTTCTTTTGCATTTGTTGCATTCTTTTCCCCACCCAGCTCAGGGGATATCCTTTCCCACCCTTCCCTTTTCCGCAAAACAGCCCAGATTCCACTGTTGGGAAACACTGTGTTCTAGTCACTACATATTCTTACAACCCTGTCATGTTTCCTTATTAATCTTTCACTTGGACTTTATTTTATGACGTCTCGGTTCTTCTACCTTCAGGTTTATTTACACCGGATGCTTCTCGCCTCCACCTCTTTAGGCATGACGTCACGGTGGGAGCGCGCTATTGGAGCTGTTCACGCGACTTTTCAAACACGTTCACGCGCTCACACGGAGACGCTCACTCCTCAACGGTCAGCTCGGAGACTCCGGTGTTCCCACTGACTCCAGTGTTCCCAGTGACTCCGGTGTTTCAGTGACTCTTTTATAACCTAACTGTTTTATCTATTCGTTTGGACGCGCTTCTTCTCCAGGACGGAACATTTCTGTTTGAGTTGAATTGCCAGTCGAGATGGAAAAGCCTGTAAACGGAGAGCCCCGCTCTCTGAACCCTCAGAGTGGATCTTAATCTGCGTTTATAAATCAGATTTATAATTATTACGCCTCAAGGCATACTGTAGTTACAGTCAGTTGTTTAACGAGGACCTAGTTTGGAGGGAAAAATGATCTCCGAGGAGCGAAGTAACCAGTTTAACAAGCAAGCGCTCGGTTTTCCTATCGGATTATTAATCCGCTCCCCGAAAAAACGGCTCGCGACGTTGGGGAGGAAACCCAGCAATGGCTCTTTACAGTAAGTCATGATTTACACACACACACATGTAGAGTGTATAAAAGCGTGCTCAGATATTCATATTAATGTCCTGACAGACAGGCAGATGAGGTCTGTGTGCAGTGCTGAGTAAGGCGTTTACACCAAACAGAGTTTAAACACTTTTAATACAAATACAAGGCAATGACAAGACAAGCTGAGTTGTTTGTTAGAACAGGGGACACATCTCTAGGATTCTGGACCACGATATTACCGAGACAAGACAATTAAAAATGTTTTTATACAGCACTTTTAATTATGCACATTATCACAAAGCAGCTTTACACATGCCCGGATGTACAGGGTGTCCCCAAAGTCTCCATACAGAGGAAAAATTAATAAACTCATATACACTGTACATGTACAATATAATACAGTAATTAAATATATTTATGATTATATTGTATTCTTAATATTTGACAGGTGGCCAACATGTAGAGTATTTGTTGTAAATATTTGGTCAAATTTGTAATGAATAATTTGTAAATAAAGGCGACATGATGAGGTGGCCTAACAGCAATAAAGGTCCTGGGTTCAATCCCCGGGTGGAGCGGTCTGGGTCCTGTCTGTGTGGAGTCTGCATGTCCTCCCTGTGTCTGCGTGGGTTTACTCCGGGTACTCCGGTTTCCTCCCATAGTCCAAAGACATGCATGTAAAGTTAAATGGTGTCTTTAAAGTGCCCCTAGTGCAGGAGTGTGTGTGTGTCTGTGACCTATGGATGGATTGGCACCCTGTCTAGGGTTGTTCCTGCCTTGCACCCTATGCTGCCAACTAGGCACTGGCTCTCCCGTGACCCTGAACAGGAATAAGCGGTTAAGATAATGGTTGGATGGATGGAATTTGTAAATAAAGGCACATTTAACTACATCCTGTTGATCTAGATTTATCCCTAATGATAATGGTGATGGAGGCAGGGAAAACCTTCCTGGGATGAAATGTGAAGGAAACTTTGAGAAGAACCAGACTCAAAAGGGAAGCCATCTTCTGGGTGACTTCAGATAGTGAAAATAAAGAAAAAGTGTTTACTGTGGAGTATAGAAAGCAGTGCTAATTGTATTGGAAAAAGCTTCAGTATAAGCATCAGGGTCATTCTTTTGTTTCCAATAGTGTTTTAGTGTGAAATCAGTAATACAGATATAAAATATGTTTGAGATAGATCACTTTATTCTTTTTCAGATTTCCATGAGTAATTTTCCAAACATTACAGATTTCTATCTAGTTCTTGTGCTTTTCACATTTTTTATGAACACTTTGTTATCTTTGTTGCTTATTTGCTTCATAGTTTCACCATAGATTTGTAGAAAACAAAACTGTACGTGTTTTGTATGGGAGGGGGGTTTATTATTGGCAGGAAAAACAAAAGTGCTCTTTGAAGGACAGAAATTCTGCTCATGGTTCCAAGGAATCTGTCCTCGGTTCACTGTCTTAGGAATGCTTTTATATAAATGCTGTGCTTATTTTCCTATTGATGGAGATGAGCATGGTGGTGTCACATCTTAAAGGTTATTCTTCTGCCTCACTTGGGTTTTTAGATCCAACACGTCTGAATGCACAACTCGATCTGCTGAGAGTGCTGGTGTCAGGCAGCCAGCCAGAAGTAAGATCCGCCGCCACAACAACAAGCTGGCCACGGTGTTTAACCGGAGTCCGCTCCTACGGGACAGCAGACCTGGACGCCTTGCAGGAAATATGGAGTTGAACGATGATCCCACAGAGCTGTCCAGTCAACTGTCTGCCCCAGGGATCTTAAAAATATTTGGCAATGACATTTGCCAAGGGACTAATTACAAGAGTGTGCTGGCCACAAATCGCTCCAGTGCCAGGGAGCTGGTTAAAGAGGCCCTGGAGAGGTAAGCACGCCTCTTCCTTTATACATTACTGATTACAAATACGAGTAGCACAGTGGGTAGCCCAGTGGGTTCCCACTCACGCATGTACCCTGCAAGTCATACGCCCCAGATTTTGGCTGATTTTTTAAATCTATAGTGTCTTCTATGTCACAAGTGACTTGATTTTATACTTTTACAGATACTGCATTGAAAAGGAAGATCCAGATGCATATGTCCTTTGTGA
The DNA here is from genome assembly GCA_028564905.1 of Leptodoras praelongus. Lineage (NCBI taxonomy): Eukaryota > Metazoa > Chordata > Actinopteri > Siluriformes > Doradidae > Leptodoras > Leptodoras praelongus. Next base: position 18,038,803 of record JAOTRJ010000027.1, on the reverse strand, counting down.
TGTGATTGGACGTACTGGAATAGCCCACCAGTGGCAGACAGAGTGCCTTCGAGTCATTGGTGACAATGAGAAACCCCTCATCCTACAGTCCCTTTGGAAACCCAAAGAAGGATTTTGCCGAAGGTTTGAGATCCACAAAAGAACAAATATTGAGGACCGTAATGCCAGAGACAGAGACACAATCACTGCAGGTAATGTATCATAATGCACTGGTGTGTTTTTTCTTTTGGTTAAAGTTAATTCTGTGGTTAGAATTAGCTACTTTTAATCTGTCCCTTTACTCACTTGTCAGAATCAGAATCATATCTGAGTAAATTAGGGTTAAGAGTCATCAAAAGCTCTCTGGCAGAGTTAAAGTTTGAACATCTGATGCATCTTTCCGTTCTGACTGAAGTCTGGACTAGGAAGTTTAATATCTGTAAGAGTTAATGAATGGATATTCAGTTAACCTCAAGGAGAGGGAAAATAAGTACCTTTAGTGCGGCATAATCCAGTTTTACTTTTCACTGCATTCCTCCTGTCTGTCAGTGCACATATTGTTTGACAGATGTGTTATGGGGACATAATGAGTGAGGAAAAACTCACAGCAAATGTTTTAAGGGATGTCATCTCAATATTTGAATGAATAGTCACGTTCTCAATGCCACACACTCTGGCATCAGTTAAAATTTGAATTTTGTGAAAGTTGTAAATGCCACTGAGTTTACAAAGGCTGCCACTGATATTTTTAATAAGACGTTCTCATTGGATGACAATAAGATAACAATGGTACGTGTTTAGAATAATGTACATTTATAATAATCCAGTGGTCAGTACAGATATTATTATCTAAACCAATAAATGCTCAGTGCAAGTGACAGGAAAAGTGTTGTAGAAGGGTCACAATCTACCACACATGCAGAATCATTTCTGGTGTGAAATAATAAAATAATAATAAAAAGGTTGTATCTGATTTCGGTCCATTGCCATTTAATCCTTTAAATGATTAATTTAATACAGTACCACATGTTGCTAAAAATGTATTATCTGAGAGTTATGATACTCTCTGTATCAGAATATTGCCTGATGTGCCTTCTCTTTTTCATATATCAGTAGTGAATACCAAATACTTCAATAGCAAGTTCAGTGATTGTATTCACTTTTATTATTCAAATACCCGTGCACATCCTTTTTCTCAGAAGTATTTTATTGGGATAGACCCATATATTTTACCCTGGGCCTTTGTGTGTGAGCGCCAAGAACATTTGTAGTGCCTGCTTGTTTTCCTTTATATCTGAGCTTGTTTCCTGCACTCTGGAGAATGTTTGTCCCAGTTGTCTTTGGCACAGAACTTAGAGTTTTCTCTATTCTCTCTGGTGGAACAGAGACCAGAGAGACCGAGCCTGTCACCACCGGCTCTGTGCACAACAATGTGGACAGACGCCCACTTCCACAGCTGATAACGCCCTCGGTGTGAAAGCACGGCCTCTGAACATTCCATGGTGCTTAATGGCCCCAGGGTTATGCTGTGTTTGTGTTTGGTCAGTCCCATTCACACATGGATTTTATTAGGTGGAAGTGATCAGGTCTTTTTTGGATTTTCGGCACTTCTCTCACTCATGCTGAAAATATTGTTGTTAGGAGTTTCTAAAATGCATAGAACACATTAATGCTGTGAGGGTGCTTCATTTTGATTTCCTCTGATTATTCTGACTAATCTGGTATATTTGTTATAATGAGAATTTACTCAAACACAAAAATAATAGAGTAAAAGCATTTTAAAGATTTCTTTTATTCTACCAGTTTCTGCCCGAAATCTCTCATTTGTCTAAAACAATTCCAAAAGCTTTTTTAACTTTAGTGATTTTATTCACATTGTTGGAAAAGAGAGCCACTAATCATTTCTCTCCTGTCTGCCATGTTTGCCTCCAGGCCTTAATGCCCAGGTACGTAAGCTACAGAAAGTGCATTCACGAGTCACATCGCTCTTTGTGGATGGAAGCAGTGGGGATATGGACAGCATCGGTATCTGGAGGAGCCTGAGTGACATGGATCTCTCTGCCATGGGTAAGGAGGCCTGCAGGGCTAATAAAGGAAGCACTCTGCTGGAGGATCCAGAGCCTGAAGCTGACTTGGATGGACGTTGCCTCATCACAGAGAAGGAAGAGACAGAGAGCAGTGATGACACCACCACACAGTACTCCATCCACCCGCCCTTCGATTTTCCCTACTTTCTTCTCCTTCAGGGTTACAGCCACAGACAAGTAAGCTTCCTTTATCACAGTTTTGTAAACCAGATTTTACTCTGTGTTAACTATGCATACAGTCTGAGGGACACTTTTCAGAGGTAACCATATGTTCCATCAGGTTGTGATTTTGATAATGCAGTAATCCCGCAAGTTTAGTGAAAATGTTTACTATCACCACGAACACATGAACCATCTAAAGATTTTGACTACGTTGTCAAACACCTCCAGATTTCTTTAGATTTTAGTGGAAAATCTGTCCTGGCTGACTTGCTTATTAACCTTTATTATTATTAACATGTGATCTTCAACTTATTTTGAAATGAAATTCTGAGTTCACTTTTTTTGTTTAAACTTTTTTCACTGACATGATTTCTACTTTATGCATAATGTTACTTGTTGCATAATGTTGCTAGATGTGCCTGTGGGATTTATCCCTTGCTTCATCTCTACCTAAAGAGAGCAGTGCATTGCTGTTGAACCGAAGCAAGCAGGCATAAGTAAGGAGCACAGGTGATTTTTAGGCCTCCTGTGTTTCACCCATCACTCAGGGGTGGGAAGCCCAGCTTGAGTCAGACCCCTGTCATAATTTCAGTTTGTACACAAGCCAAGCTGACTTCTGGCAGACCTCATGATGGGAATGTTCCGTATTTGTTGGATCTCATGCCAAGATCTAACAGATTACAGGTTTTCCTGTAATGAATGTCAGTCAGTCAGTCATTATCTGTACCGCTTATTCCCAGTTACGGGGTCACGGGGGAGCCGGTGCCCAGCCGGCAGC
>JAOTRJ010000027.1:18024505-18035697 GCA_028564905.1 Leptodoras praelongus | reverse complement strand
CCGGGGATCGAACCCGGGTCCTTCTTGCTGTGAGGCGACAGCGCTATCCACTGCGCCACCGTGCCGCCCTCTGTAATGAATGTAAGAAGGAATAATAAAGCACCTGAACAAACACATTTCTTCCCACCACAAGGCAATATATATTACTCCATTACTTCCTCTTTTTTGCTTAAACAGTTAAAAAACAGGATTATCTTTATATTATAATCACCTTTTTTGGGTGCTACCTTCCAGGAGAAGGAAACAGTCATTGCACTGTTTGTTCTTTATTATGAATGCTGCTGAGTATGCAGAGCACTGTGTGGGTGTGCAAGTGTGCTTGTGTGGGTTGATATGGGTGCGTGTTGTACTGGGAAACACTGCCTAGCCGGTCTGAGTTACTTTTTAACACAGCGCTTATTGGTGATGTATTCATACCCGCCACAGTGTGTTTGTTTGACCTTGGTGATTAATTCATTATGTTATGATTATGTCGTGTGTGTGTGTGTGTGTGTGTGTGTGTGTGTGTTTTCTGATGGCTGATCTCACTGTAAACAAGAGTTAACATTCCAGTAGGATGAGGCCACACTCCTACCTGTAATTTTGTTGCAGGTAGTGCTCTGCCTCGTGAACTTAAAATGAGGTCAGCTAAGACAAAACAAATCTTTAATGAATTAGTGTGGACTCTTTATGATAAGAGTCTTGTTTGTTTAGTCCCGTTTCCACATTTTAGTAGTAAATAAAATATCATTTGAGACGAAAAGTCTGGTCTCTTTGGTGACAAGATCTATAAATGGTATAAAGAGCAAATTGTGTGGATTATTAACATCCATTGCATGTATTGATACTTACTTGTCTGTCAGTGTCTCTTCCTGATGTTTGTAAGGAGCACATAATCAAATAGATCATTTTTAAACATTGGCAGAACTACAGTTTTATACATGTTTTATACATACTTGCTATGTAAGGGGCATGAATGAATTGTATAGTTGTTGATTAGAAGTAGTTCTTCAGTGTGACAGATAGTGTGGCCCACTAGGATTACTTCTCTAGAATTCTTAACATACTATTAATAGCCCGTGTCTCTACCTCAGAACTGCAGCTCAATTTCTTTCTCTGACACTCACACACACTGTGCTCACATACCGGAGAGACACTTGTCACTCTGTTGATGAATATATAATCTGGATCCAAAAGTGTTGAACATCCAAATATGTTTCAGAAAACTCAAGCACCAAGGATGTGTGACATAATCTGCAGAGTTTATTTATGGAAGAATATGTACCTAAAAAAACACACAATGAAAAATTCTAATGCTAAATGTTAACTCCCATGTTTTCTCCCATGTCACACAATGACTGCCAATCAGGGAGGAGCATGGCTTTTATGTGTTTCTTCCAAGACATGTGACGCTGTTGATCACACCAACTGACTGAGAGAATGTATGCTGCCTCTCCCACCCTGAGAGCCTGGCCAGTTTTGCTCACTTGATTCGCAGCTATGGGAGGCTATAGCATCACCATTCAGGAGCCCTGCTAAATCTTAAAACTTTGAAAAAATGGTGCTTTCATCAAATACCTATCATAGTTGTGTCAGCCACTTAAGAGCTGTGGAAATATTTTGACCAGTGGGTGCCTGCTGGATATCGACATAAACACTTCTTTCAACAAGCGGTGAAATGAAACGTTAATCAGCATCAAATTTCTTGTGATACCAAATGGAATTTTATGCACCTGAGATGGCCAATCACATACCGGGGTGTCCCATGCCACCCTGGACAACCATCTGGCTGCACCACTGTTTTTAAACAGAGTATTATGTGAATTATGTTATTTAAAGTCCACTGGCATTGGATATGTAATAACATCATCAATGCTGGTTAAGTGGTTTTAATGATGTGCTTGAAATAATTTTGTGTTGTGCATCTGTTCTCTCTAGGACTTTGTGATCTACCTGATGAGTGGAAACAGCTGTGTGTTTGGCCGCTGTGCTGGGCATGGTGAGGATGGAGAGCAGTTGAAGGTGGATGTGGTGCTCTATGCACCTGATGTGCTCCCCCAGCACTGCTGTGTACAGCACCTGGATGATCTCGGAACCCAAGCTGAGGGTAGCAGGAGAACTCGAACCCTACTAAAACCTCTCCATGAAGCCTCTGTAACTCACAATGGTGTGCAGTTAAAGGGTGAAGCTGAACTCTTTCCAGGTGACCTAATAGGTTTGGGCCAGAATTATCTCTTCATGTTTAAGGACCCCACAGCACCTCACCTCCAGCGCATACCTACCTGGATGGCCAGTCTTTCTCCCCCAGCTTCAGCCTCACCCTATAATTCCTGTGGCTCCACTGTAAGAAGGCACAAGACCAGAAGGAGGGTACCAACGTGCTGGAGGGACTCGGATGAAAGGGTGCTTTCTCTTACCTATGAACTGCACCAAGAGGACCAGGTGCTGGAGAAGATCCTCACCATGGTGGACCCTGGAGGACCTGAGCCTAAACTTATTCCGGCCTTCTTACTCTGTTTGTGCATTCAGCATTCGGCTGCTAGCTGGGAGATGACAAACCTCCGCAAACTGTTGCTGCAAATCACAAACCAGATCCAGCTTGTCATGTGGGTGAGTGCAAATTTAGACAGTACTGTATTTAGATAGTATTTTGGATTGTAAGTTTTGTCCATGACAAAACATAATCAGTACGCAGTTGGTTGAATAAAGTATTAGGCACACAACAGGAGAACCGTACGTGAAGTTTTGCTTTCCTTCTCACTCACAGGAAAGGACAAAACAACTTGCAGCACTTCAGCCAGACAAGTGAGACATTTTCTTTTTCACATGTATTTTTGTTTCTTTTTAATCGCTGCTTAGTGTCACATCTCCAAGCCACTTTTTAGGTTTCAACACATGCTGAGAGAGTCATTTATTTTGAGTACAGAAATGAAAATGCCTTAAAATGATTCAGAAATCTTTCTGCAAACATATACGAGGTCTGTAAATTAATGAGAATGAAATTCCCATGCTCCGTAGTTCTTATGCATGGGAAAGGTGGTTCAAGGTTAATTAGAGTGGGTTCTCAGATAAATGCAACCAAATTTGGAGCAAATGTTGGATCCTTTAACAGGAGAGCCCAATATCCTGAACACAGAAGTGATCACAGCAGATGAATCATGGGTGTTCGAGTATGATCCTGATACAAAATGAATGACACACAGCAACCTTGGCTGCAAAGAAAGCTTGTATGAGCAAATAAAAAAATCAAGTCATTGTTCATTGTCTTTTTTGATTCTCAAGGGATCCTCCATAAATTATTTGTACCAGAAGGCCAAACGGTAAATGAAACATTTTAGTTTTGGTACGTTTGAGGAAGATGGTGTTGCTGATTGGTGAACCTCCCACCAATCAGCCATAACATGGCACCTGGCAAACATTGTTGCATTGTAGCTATACATTGTTGCAAACCAGTACACCCCTTCATGCCGAGGATATTCCCTAATAGCAGTGGCCTCTTTCAGCCGGATAATACTCCCTGCCACTCTGCAAGAATTGTACTTAAGGGGTTTGAGGAACATGACAGTGTTCAAGCTGTTGCCTCCAAATTCCCCAGATCTCAATCCATTTGAGTATGTGTCAGATATGCTGGACAAAGAAGTCCAATCTGCTTGGTGCCACATACCACAGCACAGCTTTAGAGCTCTTGTGGAGGCCATGCCTTGATGGATCAGAGCTGTTTTGGCAGCACAAAGGGGATCTACACAATATTAGGCAGGTGCCTTTTGACATTATGGCTGATCAGTGTATGTATGGATGTATGTATACAAAACCTATCAAGGTAGTGTTTTACTACTTGCATATATTTTTAGTCTACAGTATGTTAGTGTGTGAAAAGTGTTTTTCCTCTATGCTATAGTGGAGCTGTAGATGGACAGCCAGAGCCAGAAGTGATTTGTCTGCTGAGCATGGCTGAGCTGATCCCAGGCCTGCAGCCACTCGTGCTATGGATGGCCAACTCCATTGAACTTTTGCATTTCATTCAGCACGAGGTGCCCCTGCTCCTGCCATGGACACAGCAAGATGAAGAGCTGGACAAAGGTACTTTTTCCTCTCAACTCACTTTGATGCTGCAAATTGTCCTTTTTTATTTGCTAATCTTAAAACAATAGACTTGGTTAATCCAGTATATTCATGGCATTCTAAAAAGACTTAACATTTAATTTAATTCATTTATTTTAAATGAATTAATTTAAGTTTCCTAAACCTAGGCCTCTTTTATCGTTTACCTTCAATGTCCTAAATATACAACTGTGTAATGCCACTGCATGTCTTAGAAGTGTTTATTGTGAATTTTCTACAGCAAAAAAAATGTTTTCCTATAGTACTGCAAATTTTATTGCTCCTTTGTTGCTGTAGAAGTGAAATGGTTGTCAGGATTCCTTTCTTGTTATCTTAATAACAGTCTGGTAGAAGCCTAAATTTGGTGGAAGTCCACATATGTACCACTGAAGCCTTTCTTCCATAGCTTTGTCATCTGTTTTCCTTACTTTGCTAGCAGTGAAAGTTTTTCACCACAGCTTTGGCAGCTTTATATAAACATGAAGTGTAAGTATAACAACAGCTGTTTGGCTGCTTGGTTAAACAGAAACGGGAATGAGCATAAAGCCTGCTCTTTTAATAATAAAAGTAATAAAACCACATGACTGGGGAGTGTCACATGGATAAAATCAGAATGAATTGATTCCATCAGTGACTGACATTTTAACTAGAATTGTTGTGTTTTATTATACATTTGTTATACTGTTAACATATTATTGCACGTAATGTTCTTAAATTGCTTTTCATCTAATATAGTGTTTAAAATCTTAAATTATTTTGCATTTATTGCAATTATTTTGTCTCACTCTGTAGGGGTTTTCTGTGGGAACTTAATGATGTCTCTTCCTTCTTCACAGAATTGTTAAATTCTCAGATCTCGTCTACACGTACTGCCAGTGAAGAGGCCATGACTGTCCTAGAGGAAGTAATCATGTTCACTTTCCAACAGACTGTCTATTACCTTACAAGAGTAAGCACACACTCGTACACACAAACACTTGCACACATTCATTCAAGTCTTTTTCCTTAGAATGAAAAAACATGCATGTTGTCTTGAATTGTTTTAAGGTTGGAATGAATTGTGCAATGTTTCCCAAACTCTACTTGGAGATTTCTTCTTGGTACATGTTGTTTAGATGGAAATTAGATTACTATATGCTCATTGTCGATACTGAATGGATATAAGTCATGTTAGCACTGGTTAGCACCACAAACACCAGCTTCATGACGTAGACACTGGAGTCTGGATACTATGCTGGCTGTGCAGCCACACAAACACCCAACTTGAACAGCTGCTTTGTGGAAAAGCTTTTAGTTGCTTCCAGAAATGTGTGCAGCCCATTTTAGTGTCTTTGCAACGATTTTTCAGTATGGCCCGATTTCTCCCGAGTGGTGAGCTGTTTAACATGGTGAGAGTGAACAGGAAGGACAGAGTGGCTCATCAGTCGCCTGCTTTTCAGTTAATGGGGAAGCAGCTGTGGCCTGTGACCATAAAGCCAAACGCTGGCTCAAGTTTGCAGTCTGTTTCCTGCCCAGGAAGAGAGCTGAAGTCATTTCCAAACAGCCAGTATAGACAACTGGAGACACTTACAAATCAGAGTGATTTAAAAATATAGTGCTTTGTGGTTAATGGTCTCCTCGCTGTGACAATATTTAACAGATGTATCTCAGGAAACTGGCTTCTGCTTCCGTATGGTGATGATGTGTGGTGACTCACAACTCAAGTAAAACTGGGGTGAGGCTAGAGTTTATAAACCAGATGCCAGGATGTTATAGTGCCAACATTTTTTTTTGTCTTAGATGGCCAGTATTGTCAAGATAACACCAAAAACACAGGTTAAAGAAGTTGTATAATTATTTCCAAATGCGTGCACTTCTCTTTTCAGTTCTAATAAAACGTACAGTAAGTAGTGTGTTAATCCTGGCTTTGTACTGGATGAAGCCTCAAGGGACCAGAGGAATGTGGAGTCATTGTGATTTCAATAGTTGGCTCATTAAAGCACCTCAAGAGTCACCATATTCTTTCAGGGGCTTGCTCTCCTGGATAAGTCTGACTAAGATGTGATGATGTACTGCTCTTGGACAAAGACAAATAAACTTGTCTATGAATGGAATGTGATGAAACCTTTTTTTCAGAGTGACCTCTTACACGTTCTGTGTACTTTTTTATTTAAACATGGCCCATGGTTTTCCAAGATTGTGTGGTTTATATGGAGCCATGCACTACAATATATAATTAAGATACTGTAAACAGTGCTCTGTTTAACGTGCTACTGTAATTGTAGGCACATTTACCCTGTCCAACTTCAGTCTCCAGGCCATGTAGTAAGTCAGATGTGCGTGCTTTCAGAAGTGAATCCATGACTCTTCAAATGAATGGGATAAAAGTTAGAAACGTCTCAGGAACAGACTTTTACTCGTGGGTTTTTTTTTTACAAGTCAAGTCAAGCCAGGCCACAATGTGCTATACCCCTGTGTTTAAACAAAGAACTTCCCTTCATGTTTCCTGTATACTATGAGATTTTCCTCCTATAGGAACTATATTAATTCTGCACACTTTTGCTGCTGCAAGAAAAAAAATGCCACCAGGGTCTAGTCTGTTTATCTGCCTTTATCGTTAAAGCCTTTACTTGCTCTCATGTCTGTTATCTTTTATCGGTGAATGTAGTGATTGGGTCAGTGGGGTATGTACAAGAGACTGGGAGTAGCATCTTACTTTGTCAACTCTCAAGACATTTACTGTGGTGGTAACAATGGACTGTTGTAGCTGAGACATTTCCCAGGGCTGCCCCAATCTGTGTGCTGAAAGGAAGTCTGCTTGTGCCGTGTTTCCTGTGGGCTCAGATAGAACATACAATGCCTGGAGTAGATTCTGTATCATACTACACCGCTGAGAATACTGATATAGAACTATCTTCAGCCTCAGTACTGTTATTTTTGACGGCTTGTATGCTGTTTTCTTGACTGGTACATTTACAATTTGATGTTCGTCTTACTTTGGACAAATGAGCAAGACATCAGTTCACATTTAATAATCATGTTTATACCACAGTGCTATTAAATTCTGAATCCCTTCATTTTCTATACCACCACCTCTGACCGTAGCGTTGGCTGCATGGTAAATCAAAGGTTTATATTAAAGCACTCGTTCTAACATATTATCATTTCTAGAGTAACACCTTACACAGACAGCGGTTCTGCATCACAGTGTGATTAAATTTTCCTTTAACTTTTGTGGAAGGTGTCTCTGGTGTCATTTCTTTGTGGCAGTCAGAAATAAAGCTGTTCCTTTACATTCTCAACTGTGTTCATCACTGTGTCATGTACCAGACATTATACAAATCTATATTTCATTCTTCTTTTGTATTTTTTACAGAGATTGTATGCAGTGCTACCAGGATTGCTAGAAAGTAACCCATTCTCTGAGAATGGACAGCTGCGTATGCCTGCGGGTGTGAGCAACATCCTGGATGTCCTAAAGGAGGCATTACAGCTGCTCAACACCTTCAAAGTGCACTCAGAGATATCCTCACAGCTTCTGGCCTATCTGTTCTTCTTCACCAATGCCTCACTCTTCAACATCCTCATGGAGAGAGGTAAGTGCTGTCCAGTGCACAATATTCTGTTATAGACAGTCAGAAAGGACAGACAGTTTACGTGTAATTACTAAATATTTTTATAGTTTCAAAGGCTGTACTTGGACTAATGGTACAGTCTGTGAATTTTAGGGATTAGTAATGACTGAATGAATGAATGAATGAATGAATGAGTGAGTGAGTGAATGAGTGAGTGAGTGAGTTTTATGAAATTTATGAAATTCTTTCATAGCAGTAATCAGGCACATCATTATACAGGGCCACATATTATTAGACAATAAGTAAATAAAATAAAAATAGAACAGAAAAATAGAGAAAAAATCAGTTCGCAATCAGTAATAAGTATTGACTATGTAAAATGATAATAGTTGAAGAATGATACAAGAATGAAGTGACAATCAGTGAATAGATAGTGTCCAAGTGAATGGTGATTAGATGTGAATTTGGTTCTTGTTTTAAGGTTCAGGAGGCGGGTTCTACCAATGGTCCAGAGGAGTACAGATACGAGCCAGCCTCGATTTGTTGATGGACTGGACCCACAGTATTGGTTTGGGTGACCTGGCTGCAGAGTTCTTCCAGAAACTATCTTCAGCAGTCAACCTACTGGCCACACCTAAGGAAAAATTAATACAGGTCAGACCTGTGCGCTTGAATAGCATTGTTTTTTCACTTAAATGTGTCATAACTGCACACGGATTACATTGCAATTTAAATGTTACTAACACGGTCTGGTTGTAGGTTGTTGTCCGCTGGTCATCCTATAGGAACCCAGGCAGAAGTATATTTGAAATGCACTACTGTAAAGCCCTTGAGGTGTCTTGCATATACAAAGATGCCCCCATGCTTCACTGATCATGCAGCACCAAAAAGGGATTTGCGCAAGGTGTCAGGTTGATTATAGTATGACATAATGTTGTGGTTTCTTTTGATAACAAGTTCATGCCTTTAGTTCCTTATGACTGGAGCACTCTGTGTACACTGAAACCTAAGACGAGAGTGTGTTTAAACTGACGTCATCTGTCTGAGACATGCTGTGGCCTGTAGTTTGTGTAGTTTCTCAGAAAGACCAATTTGTTGTGAGTGATGTAATTCAATATTGCTCATTCAGCTAATTTATCAGTTCCTATGTTGTGAAAACAGATGAGAAAGAACACTGAGGGGGTGGAACCACCCTCTCAGTGAAATATAGTGGAGCCTTGTAACAATAATTTTGTTTAAACCTGTTTCCCATGTAACGTGAAACGTGTTACAAGAAGCATTCCTGTGCAGTTTCACACCACAGATACACACAACTGTAGGAAGTGATCATGTTAATAGGACCACACAAAAGTTACAAGGTGCCATCAGGACACATCCGTGCCTTAAGAGATTTACAGGGCTTGTCAAATTGCTTTATTTTCTCTGAGGAAGTGAGGTCAGAGAGGTGCCAGGGAGGGGCTGTAAATGAGCTCATAGTGTGATTGACCTTGACTCCCATGTACCTAGTCATTCATGTGAAACAATGATTCATGTGAAACATGAATGACTAATCGTCCCTTGATACTTATGCTCTTTAGGTCTAGTTTTTTAGTCTTAAGTCATGAATCTGGATAGAATGTCTAAACAAATAAGAAACATACTGCCACAAATTCAGGAATGATGCAGGTCTAAGTCACAAGTACTCATGTAGCATCTAACAAGCTATTTTTGTTTAATGCAAGGCTACATTTGCGTGTTGATCTGTGCCATCTTGCGTGTCACTGAACATGCATCATATTGCATGTCAGCAAAAGACGGCGTGCTGAGCTCAGGAAAAAAGAAAAAAGCCAGTGGGCCAGTTGCTAGGATACTGGTTTTAAGTGTTCCACCCATGTAGCATGGGCATTTTGTGGTTTGCCTTTAATCCAGCAAAGTGCTTAACCACTTATGCTACACTCTTTTCTCATCTGCTATTTCAAACCTTCTGCTATTTCTAAATCTTAGACATCCGTTGCCTCTTTTGGCATTAGTAATGATTTACTAGTGCTACTTTTGCCATTAGAAATAATTTACTCAGATTTAGCCAAAGCTCAATATATTAGAACGTGCAGCGTTCTCTACATGAATCTCAACCCTAAACCACAGCATATAAAGTGTAACCACACAGCTGCTCTTAAATCAGGCAAAGGGAAACACCAACCTTGTATTCATTAGTTGCTGACTGTTGTCAGGTGTAAGTATTTACCATATACATTCTCATATACCCAATCCTTCAGTTTTTAAATTAGAGCATGTGATTAAAGCTCCTTCACAATAGCCTCCCCTCTGCGTGCCGACTGACGTAAGTGAAAGGGAGTTTTTCTCAGGAGACCTCTGATGAGTTGGCATGTTGAGGCAACTTCTCCTCCCAGAGTTGTTCTGCTTTTCTGAAGTGCCCCAGTCATCACTCTGTCTGTTTATATTCAGCACAGACCTTTGAACACTCCCTAAAACATCTTTGTACGATTTGTGTATGAGCAAAAAAAAAGGGTCTGGTTGATTACAAATAAGTAATAGGCATGTTTGACACTCAAGAACTTATTGTAGGAGAAAGAGAGGGTGTTGTTTTCTCTCTGTACTCTGCAGTTCTCTTTTCACAATAAATGAACAAAAGGTATATAGATCACACAAGGATTTGTTGCCAGATGTTTCATGATTACTTGACATTGTGTTAAATTTCCTGTGTATTATATGTTTTTTTTATTTTGTGTGTCTGTATGTAGACCTCCTGGGTGTCTCTTAGAGCCGAGTTCCCTCACCTCAATCCAGCACAACTTCACCATATGCTGAGAGAATACAGCTCCAGCAGGGTCTGTCCATGCTGGACCCCCTCCCCAGAGGAAGCAGAATCTGCCCTCCAAACCTGTGAGTCCAACATACACATGCACACACATACCTGTGTCAATGTGATCTAGAATGCTGAGTGAAGAAGAGGAATGATAATTTACAGGTGCCAACAAACAGGATCCTGTTTCTCCTGTGCTTTTCACAGTCACTCTTTCTGCCATGTCATTGTTCTTTTCAATTGGCTGACTGACAAGTTAACGCCAAGTCTATCATTATCCTGTAGATGTGGCACACTTAGCGCTCTGATGTACCAAGGCACCGCTCACAGTCTTTAACTGCAATGTTATTTATGTAAGATGGTATGTTGTATGTTAGATAAACTGCATAATTTTACTTAGTTGCAGTCCCTTGTGTAAGACTTTGGATTATAGTATAATGCCTAACTTAAAGTGTACATGTAGTTTATTTTAAATATGTTGTATATATGTAAATGTCTTCATAAAGCCTAACTAGCGATAGCCTGATGCCTTATGTCCATTATATATTGTATTGTTTATTACAATAATGGAGACACGGTGGCTCGGTGGGCAGCACTGTCGCCTCACAGCAAGAAGGTCCCGGGTTCGATCCCCGGGTTGGGCGGTCTGGGTCCTTTCTGTGTGAAGTCTGCATGTCCTCCGCATGGGTTTTCTCCGGGTACTCTGGTTTCCTCCCACAGTCCAAAGACATGCACGTTAGGTTGATTGGCGTCTC
>JAOTRJ010000027.1:17937090-17948835 GCA_028564905.1 Leptodoras praelongus | reverse complement strand
GAGAATGTGGTTAAATTATACTTGCTCTAGATTATTCCTATGGATTTGATTCACACATAAAGTCCAAGTATGCGTATATGAGGCTCAGTCATCACTGATATACTCCAACAAACTTGGCATTATTACTCAAACAAGATGTGGTCAAGTGCAAAAATATACATATATACAGTACTTAGAGAAAGGAATTTCATTGTTTAAAGTTTCAGTTTTGATATATTTAGTTTATATGCTTTCACAGATGCACACAGATTCTCTTGACTTTTGGAGTGTCTCAGTTATAATATTCAGTCCCTTGTCATCCTGATTGCTTTGTTTTAACTCTGCCAGATTGTGTGGCAAATCTTTGCCAACTTTTTATTTAATTTTATTTAATTTTCTGTACTTTTGCCAGATTTTATACATTGCCTTTTTCAGATCAGATCTAAGAGGGTCTAAGATCTAAGAAGACCCCAACGTCTTGAGGTGAATTTAAATATAAATTGCAAAAGTACGTTTTTCCTTTCAAAAATCATGCAAGATGCAAAATTTTGCCTTCAAACATTGGATATCAGAAAACTGCTGAACCTAGACAGTAAATAAAACTCCCCAAAAAAATCTTACTCTTACATTACTAATAACATTCATTTCAGTAACAATCAGTTACAATAATTAACTGATCACTTATGTGGAGTATGTCAGACAATGGCTCCATACTCTTACCAATCCCACCCTCCCCCAGACAATTAATACTTTATCATGCTCCTGACTTGTAATACTCATCATTACTCAGTGATAAATAATTCCTCAGTTACTTAAATATGAAATCCATTCTATGATCTACCCTCCAAAAGAAAAAAAATAATCTGCAACAGAACAAAATATATAAAACAGTCAGATTAAACTTCCTGACAGTGTCTACTGATTTAACCATCAAGGGCACTCTTAAAGTCAAACATGCAGTTAATACTGTACTGAAAAAGAAAACTGAACCATGTTCTGTTTTTCAAAAGCAACATTCCAAAACAAAACCACAAATTCCAACAACCTAATTAGAAAATAAAAGCAGGGCCGATTTATTACATTAATCACACATCCATCTGGGAAAAATCACTCCAAGAGACCCCCTTAATTAATGATTCTCTACATATTTTTCATTCCATTTCCTCACAAGTCCACCTATTTCTAAGGAGTGTCTTTCTATTTACACAAAACAAAACTCAGTCAGAATCCATACCCCAACATCTTTTGTCAGAAGAATTTATGAATGCTCTTCCTCTCAAGCTTGACAGCAGATGACCCAGAGAATTACAGGAGTACACAGCCGATTCGTATAAAGAGCTCTGATGTCATCACGCTCATTCTGTAACCAAATAAGGTAAGTCTATGCTGAAACCTTACTCATGTTTCCACTGCAGTCATATATCATTAATCAACTCAGATATAAAAAAAAATAAGCAAAGCTTAATAGGATAGAATGTGTAATCTCGTGTCAAAAATTTACATGAAACTGATTTCATTATTGGAGACATTCCTCAGAAAATACTGAAAACAAACACAGTCCATTTAAACTGATCCACTTCTATAACAACCTGTTTTTCTCCTTTTTTAATGGCTTGCTCCCATTCCTTGGGGTGGCCTCATCTTAATCTGGTGCAGGTTTTTACCCTGCCATTAACTGGGCTGGGGATCGACACTGTGTGTATTGCACCTCTCAGTGGCTGTGTTGATCAGCGGGTTAAGGGCCATGCTCAAGGGCCCAACACCAGCAGACCTCATGTTGGGGCTTGAACCCCTGACCTTCTGGCCTTTGGAAAAAAACACACAAAAAGCCTCCATTAAACTAAAACATTGGATAGAACAGAATAGACCTATCAGTTTCTGCTATCAGCTGGACAGTATGTCAGCAGTTAATAAAAAAGCAATAGCAATATTTTTTCTGTTCTAACCAACAGACATGTATAAAAATAATTTAAATTCATAAAAAATGCTCAATAAGCACTAAAGTTATACCCTCATCAAATTAGTGTGCAGTGTATGCTGATGGCACCATATATATATATATATATATATATCAACCTCTTTTTGAATCATCCAGCCATTAATAATTATTGCAACTGAACCATTGTTACTGAACAGAATCTGACACACAATTTCTGTCTCAAATTCAGTTGCCGAAGATGAACTGAAATGAATTATATCACTTATGTCCACTTGCAAAATGAAATATCAGACATTTATTACCCTTATTTATATTAATTTATATGTGAAAACGTATAATATATATTTTTATTTAAAATACAACATAACATAACATAATATAATATAATATATATTCAATATTTTTTTCTACTTACCAGATTTTAGTAGAAAACAAACTAACAAAGGAAATCTCAAATTCGGTTATTCACCCTCCAAAAGCTCAAACAACTTAGAAGACGCAAGTTTCTTCTGGTTTTTTTTTCATTATTCCATTTATTCTTCATTCAGCACTGGATAAAGAGCACGAGTTTATTGTGGTTAGAATTTCTATACATAAAAAAACCTATAAAAATACAGTCAAACATAGAAATACAGCAGAATCCATTTTATTACCTCATATCAGACAAAATCTTCTGCTTTTCCCTGCAATCTAATAACCAATTTGAAATAGTTTCCATCTTATCGACTGAAAGAGAAGATCACTGCTACTTTCAAATGTACCAGTTGATAGTAGAAAATTTCACCTGCAATATCTCATTCTCCAAGTTAAGTCTCAATTTAAGTTTGCATTCAAAAGTTATATGAGGCACTTTTCCAATACAGGTTCATGTATTTAAGAAGCACATATGTCAGCTACCAAAAAAAATGTCAAGCCTTAAAATTTTTTTTATGAAGTGTATCTATCAAATTTATTAAATGTCTTTATGAAGTCCTAAATGTACAACCTTTACATCTACGCTTTAAGAAGTCCAACTGTCTAAATGATTTTCATGGCGTAATAGTAACAGTACAGACGACATTTATGACACAGTTATAAGCGCTCAGTATAAGTTGGATGTAATCATAAAGTTCTTCTGTCCCTCGCGTAAGGACAAAGTCGTAAATGTCAAATCTCGACGTCTGACATTCCTGAAACATCCAGCATTGCTTTATAAAAGATTTATGAAACGCTGATAAATAGGTTATGAATTCCCAGTCTAGCTGTCTTTCAAATAAAGTGTTGCTTAATATTTTTAGCCACTGACAAGCCATAGATCACAGACATATGGTTTAACTGGTCTGAGAGAACCAAAATGTCCATAAAGCTTCAGCTCATCCTCCTTACAGATCACTTAGACATGCCGCAGAAATAATATAAAAAAAAAAATTCAGGATTATCACATCACAAAACAACAGTTCCCTCTTTCCCATATTTGACTCGCTACATCACTGTGTTAGTCACTATTATTTTTTTGGATAATTTCTTTGTTTCTTTTGTACTTGTGCTTTTGTAAGATGTAAAAAGGAGAGACGATTATGATGATAATTAAATAAACATACTATTATCATTACTATAGTAGTATCCGTTACATCCCCAAAAAGATTATCATGGGTGGGTAGCTACCATTTAGGGTAATAGGATCATTCTGATTATTATTTCAGGACTTATGACTTCACTGCCAGCAATCTTGATCATTTGAATGATGGCGAGTTGCACCATGATGCCCATCTGTTCCTAGCTTTATAAACATGACAGCGATGCTGATGACACACATTTATACATTTCCTACTGACAAGCGTAGCTGTGTTTGTGTGACAGACAGGGTGGTCTTGTTCTGGCGATTACATGGGACTGTCACGACGACTAAGTCCCTGACACACACAGACCACCCCGTTCCACGTGTGGCGTTAGAGGTCTTTAACAAAGGCAGCATTGACAGTGAACCTCGCTCGCCTCTGACCTTTACACACGTGCTCTTTGCATACACACCCCACACATACACCGAGACATGTGCACTTACAAAAAAAATTACTTTCCCTCCATGTTTTACACCACCCCTCCACACACACACACACTTTCTCTCTTACTAAAACACTTTACACATAATTGCAAAATACGCACAAAGAGAGACAGAGAGAGAGAGAGAGAGAGAGAGAGAGACACAGATCCTTCTTCTCCTCGTCAACCTCCCACGACTAAGCTTGGTGGAATGCGTCTCAGGTGCAAGGGGTACGCTGGTTCAAATTAGTCGAGTATAAATTAGCATGGCTTTCCCCCTCTTCTATCCAAACATTCGCTGTCTCCCATTCCACGCAGCTTAAACCCCCTTTTTCCTTAGCAGTAAACCCCTCCATCGCTCTTCCTGCAAGTTGACCTCCCTCTTTCTTCACTTTCTCTCTTCTCTCTTCGCCACATAAATTTCTGTTCTTTACAGCTTCATGTATATGAACTCGCCAGCATGCTCCACAAGTCTGCTAAAGAATGACCTGGATTTTCCCATTCCCGCCCAGGTGAATAAATATATGAATTCAAATTGGCAATTCAACAATTTAAGTTTCATTAATTCATTTCAGTTTAATTGTTAGCCATTACAAACTGTACAATAAGGTGTAAAAGTCATGCATTTTCTTCTTCTTCTCAGATATCGCTTTAGTAGACCAAAGACCAAACTTGGAGTGTGAATATTGATATCATCGAGGCTGTGCTTGCAAAGACAGAAGCATGTGAGAGCCAAATTATGCTGAAGAGCTAGCAAGTTCTCCAAGATGCTGGAAACAATCAACCAGCCAGCCAGTTTCCTAATAAAACTGCATGACAATGTATCTGAAAGAAGTGGGTGGTCACATGAAATATTGATTTTGGTTGGTTTATATTTTTCAAATTTTTCCTTTGAAATCATTTTATTTAATTGCATTTGAAATTACCTTTATTTTATACAGAATTGCTTTACATGTTGCTAAGCCTTTTGGACAGTACTGTACATTCAGATATTCATTTTTACCTCCCTATGTGTTGTAGTGGACATTTTTCTTGTACAGGCTCCAGTGAGAAACAGCTGACCAGAGACGTTCATTACTGGTTCAATCATGTACGACTTTGACTCATAAAATAATATTGTTATTTTTCTTTTTACTTTTGTTCAGTTCTGAGCTCCATTTTCATTTTACTATTGTATTTTGAGGTTTTCTATATTGATATCATGACTATATCTTTGAAAATCCGGCCAAAATCTAGAAAACCCTCTGACATCAACAAAGAAGTTATTTTTCATGTCTTTTGAATGTTTTTGTACTCACTGGGATACATCATGCCTAGTTTTACCAAGTTAGACCAGAGAACACATTGAACACATTTCTAAATCCACATCAGTTCAAATAAATATCCTCCTACATATCCATCAGGAATATACCAACACACACCAATATGTCTTCATCATCTTTTTCCATAGTCCTCATCCTGGCACCTGTCATCCTTGTGTACACCGTGTCTGCGTTCATTGTTTATAACTTCGGATCGCAGCTTAACCGAGAACACAGTGCACCAGAGCGAGGAATTATACTGAGCATGTCCTCCTGGAACGGCACACGTCCACCAGGATCAAATGCTCCCTAGGTGTTTCCATGTACAAAAGTCTATATTTTCATATCAATGTTCTGCTCTCGTTCTCACAGCGTACGAGACCTCGCCCTGCCCTCAGAGTAGTCCCTTTACGCTTGTCATGAAGCATGCTGAGATAACACAAGGCAGGCCACTTTATGGAGGTCCTGAGGTCGAGTTGTGGGACTGGCCCCCCTTCAGAAGGAGAGAAGTATGGTTCAGGTGCAGGCTGGAGCTCCCAAAGTGTCACAGAGAAAGATAAAATGTAGAAGGGAGGATTGTACTGGTAGAAAGTGGAGAGTTGAACTATGGAGGAAGTGGTTACTCTGTAACCTACACACAGCAGTACCAGCAGCCTGGAAGGAAGTGTCAGCATTGATGCTTAGAGACCAAAGCTACTTTTAGCTCTTGTTACTTTGGGGCAAAATGCACGCAAGATGGGCATGGCACGTTGTAGTCCAAAGTAAACAGACTAGATGGAAAATTCAGACAAGCAGAAGTTACATCAATAATGCATCATAGAACTGAAAATAAGGATGATCAGACTTTTCAAGTGCTTTACATTGTAGTAGTTCATTTTTATGCATGATGCCAAATCAAATTGTTCCAAATGTATTTTCAGAATAAAATCTACATCCAGCAGAAATACAGATTACTGGAACATCATTCACACAATCTTGAAAAGGTGATACATTTAACACTAGGACTTTCTACACATATTTGACCTTGCCCTGGTGCCCACCCCCTCCAGGTGACCTCTGGACCTCTCTGATGACCCCAACAATCAGATAAGAGGTGCACTTTCACCTCTGTGTAGCTTTCTCCAGCTGGGCAGGTTAGCAGTCTGGTCCAGCGTCAGGGCTGACAAGCACAGCCGTTAGCTCGCTCGCTTTCATGTGAACTTGCGGAATGTTCATCTCCATCCATCTCATTGAGGGAAGAACAACACTGGCTTGACTTGGCATGTGATAGTGTTTGGCCTGTGCAACACCTGCAATGTCCTCCAGGGGTCCCATCAATCACCAGGGCTTTGGAGTGAGCCAAGAACCGCCCCCCCCACCTAGCGCAACACCGCTGTGTCCGTGAGAGAAACTGACTTAAGCGTTGTCATTGTTTGTGTTGTGGGTTTATCTGAGGGCCACTTTGGCCCAGGGGTCCAAATCTGATAGCACTGTAGCTTTACTGTACGGTTGTTATCCAAGAGCAGATGTTTGAAGGACTATAAAGTGCACAAAAAGAGTTCCTTATCAGTGATTGCAGCAAAACGTGTGCAAAATGTATTCCTGTGCAATTAATAAATTGGACGTAGCTCTAATTTCCTAATTTATGACTCACTAGTATTGCTTGCAAATGACTGTTTTCCATTCTTCATAAGCTCTAGCGTGCTTGCAGACCACCAGTGGAAGTGGGCACAGAGACCAACAGGATCTATGATGGTGTTCCCATTTCAAATAGCAACTGCATTGTGTCATTCAGCGAAATGGCTTATTAAAACTCAAACACTCTGCTACTTTTGGCTCTAGCTGCAGCACACCCCACTGTCATTAGTTACTGGCACACAACAACTGTTCGAATGTCTCTGAGCCCTGCAGCAGACACCCTCCCAGCTTAGTTGCGCTAATTTCAACACAGTGGCTTTCCCTGTTGTTCACATCCTCTAAAGCTGTTCCAGACATCTGACAAGGCCTCATTTTATTTATTGACTTCATTTCACTCTGAGGGTAGTTTTTACATTGCCCTCGGGTGATGCGAAGTTAATGTATTACTGCTCCTTAAACCTTCCTTAAGTGTTTAAACACCCGAGGTACTGACGCAGCATCGTGGAAGCGAAAAACCACGCCGGAGTTAGGGAAACCAAAACACTTCAGCAATATCCTGAGCAAGGAGAAAAAGAGACTAATGCATGGGAAGGAAAGTGATGTGCTGCATGGGAAATAAAATGACAAAAATAAAAGAAAAAAAAGATACAGAGAACAGATGCAAATAGAAATTTGTTTCCAGAATGTACACATATCTGATCCTTAAGGCTGACTATAGTCAGATGACAATTGTTTGCCCAAATGTCTTTTAAACTCTGTCCTACATTTACCACAACCTAAGCTAGAATCTATTTCGCCTGCAGTTCTCTCTGGCCATTTTCAAAAATTCTTTCAACTCAAATTCATTTTAAGAGATAGCAGATATAGAGGAATGCTAAAACCTGTGCGCTGGAGCTGCATGCAGTATGTCAGAGTTAACTGTGTTAGACAAGTATTTCATCATCTCTACTGTTGATATTCAAGTGCTTCCTCTCCTTAATTGTATTTTTTCCCCTTGATGCATTAAAGTGATTGGATTTTGTCTCTCCTGCTGTCAAAACCCACGATGCACGCCCATAAAAAACAACTTCCCCACAACAGCTTTTTCAAATTTGGGGCTTACAATGCTCTGCCAAAAGCCGCAAATTACCCCCCTCTAGCAGCAGCGAATTAGGAACAATTTTCTGTTTGCTATAAAAAAAAAGAAAGAAACGGGAAAGAGAAAGACGAGGGAAAAATATAGCTTGCACTAGAGACCACCAAGGCAGGCAGCAGTGAGATGACGAGCATGTTCGCCTGCCGTCGGTTTGGGTGGCAGGGTGGTGCTACAAACACTCACTGATCCACACAGTAATCAATGCAGTTAAAGACAGGGGAACGTTCTGGCTCTACGCGGCTCAGCCATTCGATGGCTAGGCACAGGCGCTGTAGTGTTTATGTTCTCCCAAATGGGCCTTTATCCTTCCCCACCTCATTGATAGGCCCACCACATAGAGAACCAAAGCAAGGCTGGCATATTAATATCACAGCTGAATGGGTGGCAAGCATTTTATTGAGCAGATCTGAGGTCATGACTGAACTGAGTAGAATGGATTTTACATGAAGAGATGTGTGCCAGCACTCTGTGAGGTTGGTCTGTTGGATTAAGCAACAGAAAGGAATAAATGGGATTTTTTTTCCTTTATTTTTGCCTGATGCAAAGACTGAGTGTTGGCTGTGATCTATGCCAATCCGGTCCAGCTCATGATTTTTCCTTGCTGGTGCTCTATCCAATGCCCTTTAAAAATTCAGGTCCAAATTTTTATCCATCATTGCAAATGTTCAGGGAAAAAAAGAGAGGAAAAACCATACCAGTGCACTGACTTATTAGAAGCGGGAGAAATTACCAATCCTTTACTCTATTACATTTCTGCCCATTCCAAACCAGATTCAGTTACCATGGCAATGCCCAGTAGATGAGGCACAGTACTCCGTCTTACCCTGAGATCTGTTAGAAGTAGCAGGTCAGTGTAATAGAGCTAGACCCATTAAGAATACTGTAGCTCTAATCAAAGACCAGGACACGATGACCTAGCTATGACACCTTCCTGCCTTTTTGTTAATTACACTTCCTGTTTGCTTTTTGATCAAATGACAGCCGTTTTTTAGTCACGACAGAACTTGGTTAATGGAACTCATTTAGGGTTGACATGGCCTGGGCCTGAGGTAAAGAGAGGGGGGCTGCTTTGGGTCACATCATCTGTTTCTGTCACTTTGATTACATAGTCAAGAATTAGTCAGGAAAGATGGTGGTTTTATTTTTGGATTTATTTTATTTTAAACTTGCGGGAAAGTTTATCTGCCCTAGCGCAGAGGAAATCCTGTCTTCTAATCCTCCTTTTATCAATTAATGTAAGAAAGAACAAAGAAAAAAGAGCACCAGGCCTGGGCATCAGGGCACCATCTGCATGAGAGCAGCAGGGTACCATAGAGGTTAGACTTTGTTGGGGCCAAGATTGTGGAGGGGCAAGGGTGGGGGGGGTCAGAACCACACGCCACTATTTGGAATACATCATATCCGGACATGCTGTAAAATACAGCTTGCCTTTTTGGTCTCGCAGATGTTATAATGAGGCTGATTGGATTGGAATTAAACCCAAATGGAACAAAGGAGGTATATTTTGATGTTTGCTAGGCCTCTCTCCTCTGGGAGGTTGGGAACAGGTGGCAGAAATTGGGGCTTTTCTGTGCAGCAGAAGTCAATTCAACTCCTATACAATGAATGACTAAGCAGAACAGGAAAATGGGCCGTTCTGGAAAAGCAAACAAAAAAAATCTTCTAAATGGGGTAATCTACGGCACAGTTGTTCTTTCCTTATCTCAGACATTTCTGTAATGTTGATTACAGTGACTGCTTGATTTATTTATTTTTTCCACTCCTGTAGCTGTTGGCGGCAACTACAACTGAGGTGTGAGATCATGTTCCCACTGGGTGGCTTTCCTGCTGTATGTCACTGTCATGTGTTGGAGCATACGGTTTTGGCAAAGATTGAGGGCTGTAAGGGGTAATGAGGGATGTGGGTGATCCCCATTCATACACTCACTCACACACGTGCACACACACACACACACACACACATACTGTACAGAGAATTTACACATGCTTTACATCAGAAATTTTTAAATGTTTTTGTTATCAACTGAATTTTTATGTTACATTTGATTCATTGTTTTATGTTTTTTGTGAATTTTTCACTTGTTTCACTTTTCGTATGTAGTGCATGTTTTTCTTTTCACATCAATTTCTTTCTGGGAATTGTTTCAAATGTGTAAATATTTAACACGATCTGTTCAATTTATCATTTGATTTTTATACATACAGTGCATTTCACCCACTCCCCCCCACCCTGCCACCCTCCAAGATGCATAACTTCATCACTATTTTCACGTTTTTTCTATTTTTTGTAATCATATACACTCTTTGAGCACTTTTGTAGGAACGCCTTTACATCTGTTCATTCACGTGATTATCCAATCATATGTCAGCAGCAGAAATTACAAAGCCTATTTCCAGAAATGTTGGGACACTCAAAAAATGCAATAAAAACTGAAATCTGTAATTTGTTCATTCTCTTGAAGCTTTATTTAACAGATAAAAGGCAAAAAAGGAAAAGAGTTTCTGTGTTTTCAATAATGAACTTAATTCTATTTGTTAAATATAAACAAATTTAGAAATTGATGTCTGCAATACACTCTGGCTTTGGGCCCAGAAAACTCGCTGGGGTTTCTGCACAAAATAAATACACGACTTTCTCTTTGCATAATACAGTTTCAGGTAGCATTTCATGATGCTGTGATGGAGTGTGTTAAGTAACAATCATTTTCCTTGCCAATTGTTTTTGCTTGCAAAGACTGAGCCTGTGGTGGATGCTCCTTTTATACACATGACCTCACTTGTTACGAGATATAGGTTACTATATCTTAGTTAAGACTTTCAGTCTTATTTTGCTCCTGTCCCAACTTTTTTCTGAGCGTGTTGCAGGCATCACATTCCATTGTATTGTTATATTTACAAAATACAGTTACATTTGCTCGCGAAAACTAGCAAAAATGTTTTCTTTTTCTTTGTTTATCAGTAAAATAAACGTTCAAGCAGTTTAACAAATTACAGTTTTTAGATTTTAATGCATTTTGAAAGTGTCCCAACCTTTCTGGACACAGGGTTTGTATAAAAGCATGAAGATACATGTCAAGAGAATCAGTTCATTTTCACATAAAACGTCATTGTCTGTCTTGTGGTTGTTATTGCCAGACAGGCTGGTTTGATTATTTCAGAAACGGATCTCATGGGGTTATCTCACACAAACGTCTCTAGAATTTACACAGAATGGTGTGAAAAACAGAAAACACCCAGTGAGTGGCAGATTTGTGGCCAGAAACATCTTGTTTATGAGAAAGATCACCACTCTGTACACTCAGCATACAGTGGGGTCCAAAGGTCTGAGATCGCTAGTGACAATGCTTCTATTTCGTGTTCTTTAGCAAATTCAATTTTCATTTACAGATATTACAACAACTTGATTGAAAGGTAGAATATTTATGTACAATTTCAGAGATTCTTAGTATTTATTATGCCCCCTTTTAGCTTTGATGACAATGTGCACTCAAGCATACATGGACCCCAGAGGTTTGTGCAAAATGATCCATTTTAGATCAAACTGATCAGAGTGTCACTGAACACATGCTCCAGTAGAAGAGATTAGGCATGAGCAAAATCTAAACTTTTATATAAAGCAGTTTACATGGCCAATATCAGACATTTACTTATACAGGGGTTAGACAATGAAACTGAAACACTTGTCATTTTAGTGTGGGAGGTTTCATGGCTAAATTGGACCAGCCTGGTGGCCAAATCTTCATTAATTGCACATT
>JAOTRJ010000027.1:17926728-17936990 GCA_028564905.1 Leptodoras praelongus | reverse complement strand
GAATGGTGCTGATGCTAAAGTCACTGCTTCGCTGCAATCACACTTGCATTTTCTTCAGGAAATGCACCTCTCTAGTTGTATATTATTCTCATGAGCCCATGCACACACACACACACACACACACACACACACACATACACTTAAATATTCACTCACCTTTAACATGCCATAGTCACTTGCGTACTAAACCCCATAGGTGGTGCATAGTCAATGAAGCAAGCAGTGAAAATAGAGATGAAACAAAGGAGGGGTGATTTATAATTGAACAGAGTTCAGATGGAACTGGAAAAGAGAAGAGAGAAAGATAACTTCTGCCAGAAAAAGCAAAATTCAACTCCATGTGTGAGCGTGTATGTAAGCCAGTCATTAAATTTTGTGGCAGGAATTGATTTGTAGAGACTGGTTGAACTGGGAATGGGAATACGGTGTGAGTGTGAGTGTGCATGCGCTGGTGCGTCTGAACTAGTCAGTAAAGGACTGGGCGAGAGCTGGATGCTTTTGATCTTTTTTGCCACCTTGGCAGCTGCTGCACTGATGACACCATCATCCCTCTTCTTAGAGCTCTCAAGCACTGCACGTTGCCCTTCAGCTGCCTCTGTTTTCTCAACTTTCAAAGATTCCTACCCATTACTCCTTTTTCTGTACATAATAGATAGCCACACATCTTACACCATAACAAACCTAACACCTCGAACAGTTCTGATGGATTAGTTTTAATCCCGTAGGTTAAAAAAATATTTTCCCACATGATTTAGTGAGTAATGTGTGACTACGTGTGCAAGGCAAGTGAAAGTGCGTTTAAACAGGGCATTTCATTCATCGTGCGAATTACATGTGATCACCTGTGGAAAATGAAAAAAGGATATTCTAAAATGCACATATGGAACAATGTGTGAAATATAACCTAATGGAAGTGTCTAAAAACCATGCGTAAAGCTTGAAGGTGCACATGTGACATTTCTGGAAAGGATGTTAACACTTGACCAAAAAGAAGATTTGGTGTTCAAGAATCTCCATTAAAAACTTCTGTCAGCCAATTAAAGTAACTTTATCTGAAAAGGATAAAGATAATCTCTCTTCATCATATCTGTGATCTTCACCAAAGAAAACTGCATGACTGTGACAACCTCAGCAGCCAAATAAGAATGCAGGTTACTAGGGCTTAATCTTTAAATGCACATTACTGGGCCTTAAGCTTCTGAATTACTTTGTTTATGTCGTCTATGACTCAACTCAAACAGATCCAACTCAAACACACAAAAAACATCCTGTGGTGCAGAGTTTGTCCTTTCAGCAAGTAACCATGGCAGGAGTACAACATCCCATGGAGCACCGCTCTCTCTCTCAGCTCTTTGATTTAGTCTGTTGTCTGGAGGAGGAGACTCACCACAGTGTCTGAGGGATACTTTTACTTTAACTGTTTAGCTTGGCATCACCAAACAGGAACGAGTGGTCACTTCTTCAAGTCAGGCATGTATGGACTTTGAAACCCAAACCTGGCCGCCTGCATCAGAGCGAAGATATGAGTTATAATAAGTCATAGCTGATAAACCATGGGGAACCACAAAGAGATGTGCAGCGTTTTCACTGGCAACCCTGCTGTTAAGGTGTCACACAAATACCTATATATCATATTCATAATGTCATTAAGATGCCTAATGTGACTTTGATTGAGCATACAGTGGGGTTTTAAGGGATGACATATTCAATTTGAGACCACATATTTTGGCCTTATTATGATAACTGCTTTTTTTTTTTTTTTTAACAAGAACTGACTGATTTCCTGTGGAGTTATGGGTCTTCCTAGACATTCCTTTACACATCATTTGAGAGTGTGCATATGAGTTACTTGAGAGCTTTGATGGTGGAGGAGATGTGAAATTCATACATGGCACGACACAGAGCGCAGGGGTTTTAAAGCATGTGTGATGTGAGCGTGAGGTCAGAGATAGACTGGGATTTTATTATTCTGTTGAGACCAGGTTAAATACAGGGAGTTATTCAGAGCAAATGACAGAGGAATCTTTCCATTACTATTCCGTGCAGTAGGAGTGAAAGCGGTGTGTGATCCAAAGACAGCTGTAACCTTCCAGCAGATCTCTCCCTTCTCTCTTCTGCTGTAATACTCCTTTTATTTTGTCAGGTGCAAAAGTTTCGCTCCTCTGTAACCTCTGTAACTAAGTCTCTGACTGTCTAAATAACCGCTGACTCTCTCTGACGGACTATTTTTTAAGAATTAGGTTTCGTGGTGTACAAATATTTAAATGCAAAACACATCATGAGTTAAGCACATCATCACTTATTCAGCTGAAAGTTCATCAAATGGAAAAAGAGGATGAGTTTCCATGCTTAAGTTAAGAGACAGGAAACCAAGTACCAGATTCCAAAAACTCTGAAGAAATTAGTGTTATAGGTGATTTTGTGCTTTTTTCAGCTTTTACAATCAATATGTTTAAAATAAACATGAATGGAAATATTAGTGATGTAATGCATTCACATTTATTGTTTTATCTCTACACGTTATATGAATCTTGTTACACTGGTGCTCAAAATATCAATGAAAATAGGGAATAAATATGTGTTCCCTGTATTTGGTCCTTTCCAAACGCATTTATGTCTGTAAGCTGCTATACACTGTATTCAAGACGGTTCCATTCAGCTTTATTTGCTTACTGAGTGTAATCAGGATGACTGGTTTGTGGGCTACAGATTATGACTTTTCTCTGACCTCTACTACTCAGAAGTTTAAAAGAATATGTAAAACGGATCTGCATTTTGAAAGAAATTAAGGAAAACATATTATAAACATATATATATATAATCCTGCCAGTCTGTAGCAATAGCCTTTACATTTCAATATAAATGGGTGTGAGTGTGTTTATAGGCTGTTTTATTCTTGCAGACTGACTTTGCGTTCATGTACAATGGACAACTAGGACTAGCTAAAAACGTAGGCTGGTTATTTTGTGCCAATCAAATATCATTTGTAATAATTGAAAAAAAAATCTAATTGTTTTTAAAAAAATAAACACTTAAAAATGTACAAAATGCAAAAGTAAAATAAATCTCTCACAGTCGCCTCTGTTGTGAAACCATTTTCATGACAAATGCACACATCAGTCGTAATCAGTAAAGTAAGCGGTGCTCGATTGTTTTTTTATTTGGTAATCAGCAAAAATAATAACGTAAAAATGAACCCCTCCATTATTATTATGATTATATTATTATTATCTTCCGTCCATTTTTCTTGCTCTTTGAACTATGTGTTGAATACAGATTAGCTGCTTCAGACGCTGTGTGTGCCGGAGGCCTAAAATGGGACAATCAAGTGATTTTTATACTCATACTGCATGTGTCAGGCCTACAGCTGTACACACACACACACACACACACACACACACACACAGCTCCTCCGGGACTTGAAATGATTATTCAGAATGTGCGCTCTGCGGGAAGTATGGTCCTGGTTATATGTGATACGTGTTATATTGTATATTTTTAGAGAGAATACATAGCGAAGCAATTCCGTGATTCCACTGATCGCATCTGAAATAATACTCATTTGAGTTGTATAAATCCCAGTGAATATCAAAAAGAAAATAAATCTAATTTCTTGTTGGAAATGATTATTATTATTATTATTATTAATTTTGCTTTAGTAAGCTTGTTATAGTAAGCATTCTGCTTATAATTCCTGATCATTGTTCACATTTTGCCTCTAGTTGAGCAGAGGTGATTCCGAGAAGTCAGGAGCATCACTACAGAAAATTCAGAATAAAAGAAGTAAATGTCTAAAATTAAAAGATGATCCGTAGGCAACCGTTAATTAAATATTTATAAAAATATAACAAAATATTTTATATCCTAATAGAACGGCAGATTTCTAAAATGCTGCCTATTTTAATTTCTAACCTAATACAATAGATTTTTTTCCATATAATTAAGTGGGGTATAAATGTTCTCATGTACATTAACAAATTAATAATCACGGGTGATTTTGACAAATTCGTTTTATTTTTTTTTCCAAACAACCAAGAGGAAATTCGTCCGTTAAATATTTTCCAAATCACTCAACGCAATTTTGTAGTATGAAATTAATATAAGAAAATATTTTAAGCACAAATGAGTCTTTCTTCAGCAACAACAACGAGAACAACAACAAATTCAGTGAGGAATAAATGTCAAAAGTTCAGTGTCCGTTCAAACTGCCACCAGAGATACTCTGATCTGTCACTCTGAAAGCATATCAACACGCCAGAAACGTTATTTCCTGAGGGGGGAAATGCAAAGGCGCGCCGCTGTTAATCAACAACACTGCCCAGGTACGCGTGTTTATTAGGCGCCTCCGAGCTGCCTGTCAGGCTTTGCAGTTTCTGATATTCATACTGCAGGCTGAGGAACGGAGGAAAGGCGATGGGATGGAGGAGAGCGGAGGGCGCGTACGGGGAGCTGGAGGGAAGCGGAGCTGAGCTGATAGACTCCACGGCGAGCGCGTGGCTCGGAGGGAAAGCTTTAGTATGTAGTGAACTCCGCGAAAAGAAAGTGGAGAGCGCCGGAAGGACGGTGCCAGGTGGAGCGCCTGGCACACAGGACGCCTGACTGGAATGGCGGAATCCAAACGGGTAGACGTCCATGCTTGGTAAAGGCACGCAGGAAGCTCCGATCCCGTATGCGCCGTACGACAGGTTCGGAAAGGCTGCGGGCTCTAACGTGTGATCCTTCAACACCCCGAATCGGAAGTGCTGCCGCTTGAAACGCTTCCTCCGCCGAAGGAAGCTGCCATTCTCAAACATGTCCGCCGAGTTCGGGTCTAGGGTCCAGTAGTTGCCCTTCCCCGGGTTGCCCGGCTCCCGCGGCATCTTCACGAAGCAGTCATTGAGCGACAGGTTGTGGCGAATGGAGTTCTGCCAGGCGGGAAACTTCTCGCGATAGTAAGCGAAGCGGTGGCTGATGAAGTCGCAGATCTCGCTGAGAGTGAGCCGCTTCTTCGGGCTCTGCAGGATGGCCATCGTGATCAGGGCGATGTAGGAATACGGTGGCTTTACCGAGGCGCCTTTGTTCGGAGCTGGAAGGCATCTGGAAGACGCGATGTCTTTTCCATCGCCTTCATAATGCCTAACAGAAAGAGACGCCGAGTTGAATTCAGCCTCGGACACGACTGGAGGTGAGGTGGAGCAGCTCTCCTCTGCCGAATCCTTGCTCCCTTCTCCGACCACGTCGATAACCAGGTCGTCCATTAAATCCGTATCCAAAGTCATAGTAGAAAATCCACAAACCGGTCCGATTTCACCTGCATCAACAGGTGAGAGACATTAAAGGATCCGAGAAGGTCTGACCTTTGTTTGCTTTGCTCACCAAAGACGCGTCTTTCAAACACCAAAGTACCTTAGGCTGACCAGTACCAATCAGACTGACCACAAAAAGTGCCTTGCTTCGCTTTACCGAAACTTGCTGACACTCTTCAAAACAAAGCCGTTTCACAACATTGGAGTCTGGAGAGGGGAAAAAAGCGGTGACGCTACGAGCTACGTACCTCTTCAATGTCCAGCATCCTCTCCAAAGCAGCAGGATTTCCTCTGCGCTCGGATCAGGTGACCATGATGTCATGATGAAGTGTGGGCTAAGAAGATCCACTTCTGCGGAGCAGGAGCACAACACTCCTGACAACCTCCACAATCTTTACTAAATCATAACCATAAGCAGACCGCAAGGAATAAACAGTGTAGTCTAGTGCGCGCACATTTTACTGCAAGATAAACCGTCAATTATATTATAACAGTCTTGAAATCATATGTAACATCAGAGGAGCAATTCAGATCCATGGCAGGGTTTAACAATTCTATTATAAGACTATACATTCCTACGGAAATACTGCGAGAATGCGTGCGTAATAGGTTAATACATTCAAAACGGTTATTATTGCAGCAATTAATTGAATCCGTTCTAAGCAGATTAATTAAAACAATTAAAACGTTTTGAAGCTTTTATAAATGACCATTACAGTTTTTCCGTAATATTGTCTTGTTGAAATATTTTTAGAGCGTTCTTTTAACTCTTGAAATGTGTTTTTTTTTTTATTTTTATAAGCAGATTTATAGCAGCAGGTTACAAACAGAATATTAAGTATGCAGGCTATTAATGAGCAGCGATAGTAGGAATAACAAGACATGTCCAGAATTAAGAGAACCTACACGTGTTTTTCCGGTGATCAACTCCGCCGTATAGCTCTTTAAAAGTACACCAGATTCAGCAGGTGAAGACGGGGAAAATCGGCTGATGTGTTGAATAAAGTGTGTTATAAGTGGTAAAGTGCTAAACTCTGCATTGTTGTGAAGCTTCAGGATTGGAGTCTGACACCCGCCGTCTTAAACTGATTTAAAGGAAACACAGCATACACAAAAACGTGCAGTTGTGTTCTTCAATAGACGAATTAAAATAATGCTAATATATATATATATATATATATATATATATATATATATATACACACACACAAAATAATGCTAACATTTATATTTATATTTAATATAAAAAAATAATGCTAATATTTGATTATTATTATTATTATTATGAAGAAGAAGAAGAAGACGACGAAAAAGAAGAATGAAAGGAAGTTTAGAGGCCTGGCACCATGAAAAAGGGTTATCGTATTTTAACAGCATAAATATTGGATTAAATCTGGCATTAATATAAGCTAATTTAATGTGCAATAAAGAAAATTTACAGCGAGGTAACTATGGTGCACTTTCATTTTATACCATTTTCTCCCTCTCTCTCTCTCTCTCTCTCTCTCTCTCTCTCTCCCTCCCCTTCATGCACAGCATTTAATGACTCGGCAAAAAAGAAGTCCATCATGTAGATGAATCCCGTCGGCAGGTGGGATGAAAGCGAAAAGAACTCGGCGATAAAAAGCAGTCGGAGCTCGTGCAGTCAGTGTGTGTGTGTGTGTGTGTGTGTGTGTGTTCCCAACTGAACAGGCCTCTGGTTGTGTTTAAAGTCCCCCCCCCCTCTTTTGTTTGGGATGCTCACATTTCCTGCTCGTAATCGTTATCGGTCCCGGGCATTGGACCGGGTGGGCTACAATACTGCAAAAAAGCTGCACTGGATTTCCAAAATCTATCAGGCATGTGCTGATATTAGAAACAGGTCCGACGCGACGGAAATAGGCGCAAGGGGTGTTTTCAATCACCGAAAGAGACGGAAAATAAGCGAATCCATGCAGAGCTATATTCCTGTACTGTGGCAGAGAAGGGGAAATTAATGTTTAGTCTTAGAGCTGAGTGTCTTACTTAATTAACACTTACAACTAAATAATGTTTGCAAGAATTAATATAGGCCACCAGATGTCATACTTACTATAATTAGGGAAAGGACGCAGGTAAACACTATAATAAGGTACAGACGTGTCGCTTCTATCATTAACTGGGAATAAAAACAATACATTTGTTAATACAAAAAGGATAAAAATCTGAAGCAATAAAACTTTTTCTTTTTTTTTTTTACCACCAGGAAGGAAGCATGTAGTTTGTAAGTTCGCATGCAATCTATTTTTAAGGAAACACACACAAAACAAACAAACAACAACAGAAAAACCCAAAAAGGATCAAAAAGGATGCAAAAGCACAATTAAAAGCCAATGCACAAAGAGTGTTATTTTAGTATTTCTGACTTTTTCTCTCAGTCGTCTTTCTCAGACTTTTTTTTAATGCATCCTCTAAGCCACAACATTTTTACAAATGTTCCCAAATAGATCGTTGTAGTGGCATTCTGTGTGTACTGGTGTCCAGCACATTTAGTGATTTGTGGCCACTGTACTCATTCTTATGCGGGACATGAATACTCACTGCTGGCTTACAAACTAAGCCGACAGAAAGCCATTTTAACAGTATAGACATATTGCAGCCTATTAACTCATACGGACCATCCACACACTTGTGCAATATGGAAACTATAAATCCTTTCCAACACAGCCACCCTGTAGCATACTAAAAAAAAATCAGGCCATTTCTCTGGCTGTTTTGTGGAGGCATATGGACATACCAGGAAACCCTAAAACAGCTAGGCCATTTGTCCTTATCCCTGTATCTTTACAGCTAGGAATTTTCCTCGATAAATATGCAAATAAAAACTAAATACAAAAAAGTCTGACATAATAGACATAGTATAAATTTGTTATGATTCAAAGCATGTTTTTTCCCCCAAAACAATTAACGCTGTGCAAATGTTTTGTAATCTCTTTTAAACATTCTGTAATGATCATACATACAATTTATACCATACCTATATTCATATGAATAAATTGTATTTATGACAATTAAAGTCAGAATAAAAAAAAACAATATAAAACACTTGAGAGCGTTAATTGATTTGAGGAAAGAAATACAGATATAAGGGATAAAAGGACACTGAATTCGTTTGATGCATTCTGAAAAACAGATGTTTGATTTAGAAGCTAAATTATAAATTCCCATTCGCATTATTTGAACTTTTTCATCATGACTTTTTCTTCATGAAGTATTACGGTAAGTGTTTTACTGTAAGTGGTAAATGAGCGCGTCAGTGTTTTATTAGACAATACAGAAAAAACCCGAATGAGGTGTCCTGACTAAATGTAACTTTTCAGCAATAACAAAAACATGGAGAAGTAGCCTAATGATTCAAGGAAGTATACGATTAATAGCGTGTACGGTTTCTATAATATAAAATCCATGTGCAACAGAGAATGTTTTAAAAAGTCTTAAAATGCATCTTACTCACTGGCTTTTTCAAATTGGTCACCATCTGAACCACTTCAATCAGGGATCTGATTGTGGCTATTTACAAAAATATTCTACAATATTCGACTGGAAATCATATGCAATATATATATATATGAATATTTCAAGTGTATACACACACACACACACACAGTTTTGTCTTGCTATTCTTGTGAGGAATTTCCACTGACATAATTATTAATGCAGCTAATTAATGCTAAGCCTAACCGTAAGCCTAACCTCAGTAATAAAAATGTAACTTTTTGGATCATTTGTGGGTTTTAGTGTTTCCTCATGGAGACTAGCCAAATGTCCCCACAGGGTCAAATAATCAGATATTGCTGTCCTTGTGTGGATTTTTGGTCCCCACAAAGATATTAGAAACATGCCCCCCACCAATACAGACACACACACACGTTTGTCTTACTATCCTGGTGAAGACATTCTCTAATATAACTATATACAAATATAACTCTAAACCTTATTTCAGTAAGCTCATTAAAAGAACAGCTTTTGGATCTTGTAGCTTTTTATGCCGTTTTTCTCATGGGGATCAACCAAATTTCCCCAATTAAAGGACACAATTGTCAGATATTTCCATGGGGGAATTTGGTCCCCGTTTGTCCCCGCCTGTTGTGTTGTCTGTTAATGCTGTGGTTTTGCACTTCATTGTTACTGTCCCACTGAAGCAGTTCATTTTAGCTAATCATGGTATGCTCGTCCTGAAGGGGGACACTTATAAAATGTAAAACTTATAACACATAAAATATTGTAAGTATTAAAATGTGTAATGCTTAAACTGCTTATAATTTCAGCATAGAACGAATCATGAGACCTGGCATAATAAAAAAAAACATGCATTCTGCTTGCACTATACTATACTATGTAGGGCTATTCATTCATACATTATAGATAGATAGATAGATAGATAGATAGATAGATAGATAGATATTGAAACTTCAATTCAAACTGGAGGATTTGGTTTCTCCTCATGCTGCTGTAAGCCATATTGGCCACTAGAGGGCGCAGTAATATACGTTTCACTCACTCAGGCCGCCTGCCGGTGATTGTAAACATATAAAATCAGAAAATGAATCCATCCCCTTCAAACTAGGCACCAAATAACTGAATTTCTCTGTGTTGTAAAACTGTGGGCTCAAAAATCAGACTAATCAGATATCAAGATTACAGTAGAGATTGCCTGCATAAAATGCTGTAAATAAATATACCTGGAAAAAAGAGAATAAATGCCCTGTGGGTATTCACCTATCATCAGCTGTACAGCTGTAATCCATGCAAGGAGAATTCTTATGACCCTTACTAGAAATGCTTTTACATCACATTTTTACTGATGTGTCTAACTGTAAACACATGTAGTGTAAAAGTGTAGACATCACACCTGAAATACAGCAGACATGTGAAAGAGCATATTCAGTCAGTCAGTCATTTTCTGTACCGCTTATTCCCAGTTACGGGGTCACGGGGGAGCCGGTGCCCAGCCGGCAA
>JAOTRJ010000027.1:17882694-17895361 GCA_028564905.1 Leptodoras praelongus | reverse complement strand
GACTGTGGGAGGAAACCGGAGAACCCGGAGTAAACCCACGCGGACACGGGGAGGACATGCAGACTCCACACAGAAAGTACCCAGACCGCCCCACCCGTGTATTGAACCCGGGACCTTCTTGCTGTGAGGCAACAGTGCTACCCACCGAGCCACCGTGTCGCCCTATAATATAATAGTATTTTTTATTTCCCTTCAATTCATATCGAATAATCGTGTGAACAGCCGGGTATGTGTCGTTTACCTGGGGAAGACATGGCACCAGGATGCATTATGGGAAGGCAGCAAATCTGTAGAGGCAGTGTGTTGCTCTAGGCAATGTTCTGCTGAGAAATTCCAGGTCCCAGAATTCATGTAGATGTTACTTTATTACGTACCACCTACCTAAACATTACTGTTGGCCAAATACACCCCTTCATGGCAACAATAGTTCAAGGTGTTGACTTTGCCTTTAAATTTCCCGGATCGCAATCCAACTGATTATTAATGGGATGTGCTGGACAAACATGTCCAATCCAGGGAGGTCTCAGCACACAACTTGGGGACTTAAAGGATCTGCTGCTATTATCTTGGTAACGGATGCCACAGCACACCTTCAGAGGTCTTGTGGAGTCTTGTGGATGTCTCAATGGGTCAGAGCTATTTTGGTGGAACCTACACAATATTAGGCAGGTGGTTTTAATGTTATGGCTGATCCTTCTGTTTATATCATGTGATTTCTTAATTCTCTTAAAAAGACAACATTGCACACAATTGGGGTATGCTATTTTTAAAATAAGCTTGGCAACACTTTGCTTCATATCTTGCTTCTTCTTCGACCAAACTGAATAATAAAAGCCTGCTGTTTCCTGCTCTTCTTATGCCCTCCTGCAGTTCTACATCTTTCCTGGATTATGTTAAGAAATAAAACTCCACTTAAGAGCAGGTGTTATCCAATCTACAATCATAGATGTCGCAGGCTGAATGTACTCACGAACACTTGGTTTTAAGAATGTGGAGAGAGAAAAAAAAGCAGCTTTATAACTATCAGAAGCTTAAAAACATCTCGGCGAGAGAGAATTTTCCCACACAGCTGTACGTGTACTGCATGCAGTTTCTCATTCTGAAAGCTTGCACACATCACTACCCTCCTCTCCACCTCCCCAAAATAAGACGATGGAGTGTGTGACAGCATGCAACCACATAAGGGACTTTTTCAGCATGATTATTCAGATGGGCTGAAGCCATTTCTTCTCATGATTCATGACCAGTATGCTCTACGACTGCTTCAGCTTTAATGTGGGAAAGCAACGTTTCCCGCTGTTCATCCTTCAGAGGAAGGAATCCTTCCCAAACCAGAAACATTTCAAAGCCTTATAGCAAAGCGACTTGCTGTATCTGGAAGTCATCATCTGTCATTTATTAGGGAAAGGTGGGAAAATATGTGGCTCTTACCACACCACAACGCAACACCCCACACCACACGGGCGGTTGACGTCATTTACTAGGGCACCATGAGAATGATTGGACCAGAAGTGATGGTAATGAAGTGGAGTGCCAGAAATGAGACCTGCAGGCAGTACCTCAGGATCACCAACACTCCGGAAAGGAATGTCTTTACGCAGTGACCAATCTCCACAAGCCCGAGGGCTTATCAGAGAGCCTGTGGGTGGAGAGATAAGAGAGGGAACCGCAAGAGCGGGAAAGCATAAGTGAGTCAAGGGGGAAGGGGTTAACTGTTGGGGCGTGAGAGTAAGCAAGTGGGAGAAAACCGTTTACCAAATGATTGAGATGTTTTAGAAGTTAGTAAGGATGAAACGAACTGCTGAGAAAGTTGTGTTTGTGATGTACAAGACAATTACAACTAAACGTTTAAGGAACCTCCTGGGGCTTAATACGTAAAACTCCGTTATTGAAAATATATACTCTTTAGTAGTTCTGCTTCAGTGCTGCTTTGGATAACTAAGGGTTCTTAGCCAAGCAAAGAGCTGGACGTTTTCTACATGGGAAGAATTACATCATTGATCGTTTACCGGAATTTCAGATTGTAATCAGGTGAACAGCTGGTTTGAAAACTTTACACAAGAGACAAGGATGTTTGCAAAATGATACAAAATGTGAATTCACGTATGGCGAGATTCAATTATAATCAAATCGTCCCAAAAGGCAGCCTCTTCCTGTATTTATTTGTCCCACAAATCCCTACTGACGACAACAAACGGACAAAGCACTGCCTCTTTTTTTTCTCCATCCCGCCCTCCCTCTCTTTCTCGTGCATAGAAGAAAAAAAATAAAGGAAATTCCGATTCGGAGGGAGATTAAAACCGCAACAGTGCTTGCATGCAGAACATGGACACATTCCTCTATAATCTGCAGTTTATAGCTTGCCTTCTTTCAATAAATGCTGTCTGGCTTTCACACAAAAACACAACTTCAAGAGAAAGTTTCCTCATTAAACGATTCACTCTTTAACTGAGCGACAAGACGTTATGTGACTCTGCATGAATTAAAGGAGGAGGGGGGAAGAAAGAGGATGTGAAAGAACTTTCCATAAATACAAGACTTACCCTGGTTAATGTAATTATAGATTTAATAGGTAATTCTGCTAAATCTGTAATTACATTAAACAGAGCAAGTCTTGTGTTTATGGAAACTGAAAAGGGCGGACGAGTGTGAAGGAGTGAATGCTTATCAGTAGGACAGTGGATTAATCAATCAAAGGAAAGCTTTGTTGTGATTATAGGTGTATTGTAAGGGTGTTGACAAAGCCTAGGACAGGAGACAAGACAGGCACTGAGTCTTGCAAAGCATAAATAAATAAGAGCCAAGCAAACTTTTCTCTAATATATGTACTAAAACTCATTTCCAGATGTTGAACACAAATGTAAAAAAAAAAAAAAAAAACTTTTTTTTTTTCATTCAAGCCTTCTTAGCATACAGTGTCATAAAGTACTTTAAAGTACCCCTACTTCTACAGCCCAACTTATTTGCACACAATGCATCAACACTATCACATCTGATCTCTACCTAGTCAGTTTCCTTTCACAGCCTCTTTTCATCTGTAAGGTCACACAGTGTGCAGACTGACTTACAGGAATGAGTGAAAATGTCACCTGAGAGTCGAGTGGATGTGTGAATGCTCTCGGTTACTGAGGGCTTGTGACAGTCATCCAGGGTCATGGCCAGCCACCTCATATGCAAGAGGAAATCTCATGACCTCAGGGTCCAGGCTTTCCACTCAGCTGAGGAGCAACAGCCAGGAATATGAGGGTAATCTGCCCTTTCATCCACGGGCACATGAATTTTAGGCTGGACACCTAAAATAACACCACCATTTCTGGAAATATCTCCATCATGATTGCGACAAGTGGTGGGAAAGATGGTTTTCTAGAAAGGCTGGTGGGATACATCAGTGGGACTGTAATCTTTGTATATGCTGGTGGAAAAAAGGTCTGAAGGAAGAAAGAGGGTCCGTTACATTTCTGGGCTGTGCTGGTCTGGTCTCGGCTAGGCTGTTACATTTCTTTAAAAGAACCTTGATTGTGAGCCAGATTATTAATTAAACTTCACTTAGTTTAAGTTTTTTTTGTTCCTTTTACACATACAAGTATAGTGTGTTTTAATTAGTTTAATTAACTAAAAAGGCATTTAATTAAATGCCTTTTGTTTCCATCCTAAATTAAATTAATTATAAATAAGTGAAATTAGAAAGTTGGATTTTATTTCAAGATTATCTAAAAGCTCTGCTGTACAAAATGGTTTAACCAGAATCCGGATTAACATTATGAGGGCCTGCCTTCTCCATTCACTGTGAAGCAAATTAATGTTTGTTTGGGTTAATAATGTAAAAACAGCTTTTGATCACATGCTGGGTCTTTGAGTCAAGTATAATGAACTCAATACAGAAGAAGTGGTGAGTCGTTCAGCCTTTTGCATTAAAGAGCAGTCTACTGCCGCGCATGAAAATGAATAGGTGATCAATAAAAACAAAAGAAACATCTTCTTAATCAGTGTGACTAGACTTACAAACCCTTAACAACGCCAGCCTAATGGTGACAAAACGTCTGCATACTAATCAATCAATGCACAATGGGATTGTTTAAAAAAGGTCTGTCTGATAGTATCATTGCAGATTATCTGTATGAGTAGAGAAAACGATTGCCAAACCGGGTCTACTGTTTTCTTTGGGTGTAGTCCTACGTCAGCAAGTGTCTGGCGGATGCCGTATTATAAACAGAAAAAACACTTAGAAAAGGCCGTCCGTAATAGGAGGCTTTACCGACTTCCTGATGTCAAGAGCTTTCAACGTCACAGCAGCAGCTCTATAGCAGACAAACTGTAGTTAGTAGTAGTTAGTTAAAAAAATGCACCAAGGTTGAGAAACGAAAGAGGAGTTCGGGCTTATGTAGGAGGTGGTTGAGACAGAAGTGTCAGGCTATTTTGTGTGTTAATTCAGGTAACATGCTGGGTCTGCACTCACGCAGGGAGGGGGGAATGTCTGTAGACTGTGAGTCAGTGGGTGGGCCTGGGGGCAGGGGACTGACAGGACCAAGAGGCTTACATGTGGCAGTTTGACCTCCAAATGAAGATCATAAGGGTTAAAAAGTGACAGGTGAACAGGACACACAAGTCATGGGACAGAAACATGTTAAAAAAAAACTGTTAATAACAAATTATTGATTTCCAAAATGTCTGCAAATGTTTGGAATGCAGCTTCCATGCTTTGCTCCAAAGTTAAAAAAGCACACGTGTATTTCTATTGTTCTGTGTGCTTTGCTGTGAAGAAGAAGGGTGGTGGTCGGTCTGACCGAGAGGACACTGTGTTCCCCATGGAGCAAGCGCACTGACCAGCACAGCCCAGAATGACCTCATAGGTGTTTCTTAAGGAAATCCCTCTCCTTCCAGCCACAATGACAGAAATTCCTGTTTAAAAAAAAAAAGCCATAGCCACCTAGTAAACACTATAGCCTGGCCTTTTACTTACGTAATTCCTTATGTAATTATTTGCCATTACTCATGATAAACACATATTTTTCTTTCTATTTCTAGACAGGATGTGTGCAGGGCCCCAACACCACCACCAACAATATAAATGGCTTGTAATACACACATCAACCTGTCTATAAACAAGGGATTGTTCTGTTCTGGTGCACTTTTACAAATAAAACTAGAGTCTGCAGACCGTAAGTTGCATCAGGTTCGGCAAACTAAGAGTCAAAGAAATGTGAAGGGTTTTTTTTTTTCCTTCCTGGAGACAGATTCAGCTAAGGAACAGGTACAGAGCTGATGGAGTTGATGCATATGTTAAAGCAGAGAGCTGGGAAAAATAACTCAGAGAGCCACAGTGATGAATAATCACACAATGCTTTATGCTTTTGTGTATGTGTGTATGTGTGTGTGTGTGAGAGAGAGAGAGAGAGAGAGAGAGAGAGAGATTTGGAATGAAAGAATGTAGGTGTGAAAATACTCAGAGCAAAACTTACACTAGGTTTCTTGGTCCACAAGCCTTTTTTTTTTTTACATAATAAAACTCTTTCATCAACAGGTTTTAACACAATTCTCTGTCTATCATTTTCATCAAACATTACCCATGTTGCCAACTAATTTCCATACAAACCAGGTCATCATACAGTGTACCTTTGTCATTACGCTTACCTAGAGGGATGGTTTTTCATTTTCATTTCTTTTCCACCTCTCCATGTCCATCCAGTGGGGTGGGGGTGGATAGGGGTTGTTGAGACAGGAGAGAGAGAGAGAGAGGGAGAGAGAGAGGGAGAGAGAAAAGGAGGAGCAGTTCCATTACAAGTCTAATCCTGTCTCAGACGCAAACGAGCCTCTCACTTCAGGCTGCTCAGTTGTTCATGTGAGAGCAGAGGCTCACATCTGCCTGCTGAAAACTACCGGGTGTGTACATCTTATATTTCTATATAGGCTTCTTTCTTATACATTTACGTGTTCTATTATTGTAGCATTGTAATGTTTTACTAGGAAAATGTAACCCATGTTTAGCTCGGGTCGGGTTTTATACTCTGCAGGTAGCACTTTTTAAACACAGTATAAAATCTTTTTTTACTCTACAGAATCACTTTTCTGTCTCCGGCTTTATACAAACTTTTTTTCTCAGGAAGAATGTGCGCATACAGTTTCCTACTACATCTAAAGTACAAGCGAGTGCTTTGCAAAGTAAAGTGTAAACTCGCGTTTTGTGTAAAACAGAATGATGCATGACACCTTCGCTCGTTTGGAATTCTTTCTTATGGCGATTATGAACCGTTTGGCGCACTTGAACAGACCCTTACGCCTGCGCTATTATCGTGTGTGAGAGAGAAAGAGCGCAGAGCTCCGAGCCGTTACGTTTAGTTAAAGGCTATTTATAAGCGTGCAGGAATCTCAATGCACCGTCTTCATATTTCCATCTCCACAACATTCGAAAATGCAGTCTCATAAACAGGTCTTTCTGAAGTCACCACACCGCCCAAACCACTTTGTTTCAACCATGAGAAGTTTTGTAAACGGTTTTATTGTTTTGCCTGGAGGCGTTTTATGCGCTGGGATCGTGAACACACCCTCCGCCTTTCTCCTCTTAATCAAACGGATTTTCTGGTTTGTCTTCCCTGTCTGTAACAGCTTTACATTTCTCTCTCTTTTTTTTTTATTTTACTTCCTCCAATTTATAATCCTGAGTGAGAAATGTGAGAAATCCTAATTCCATAAGAAACC
This sequence comes from Leptodoras praelongus, assembly GCA_028564905.1. Taxonomy (NCBI): domain Eukaryota; kingdom Metazoa; phylum Chordata; class Actinopteri; order Siluriformes; family Doradidae; genus Leptodoras; species Leptodoras praelongus. The sequence continues at coordinate 17,888,665 of JAOTRJ010000027.1, read as the reverse complement.
ATGAAAACCTGCTAGTGTTTTTTTTAATCAGTTTCAATACCAGCCATCATAAAATGCTGTATTAATTATTTCTATTAATATCATATTGTATTCATTCAGAGTTTGATTAGAAATGTCTTCAATTTGTCTTCCTTTAGGGTCTTCCAAAAACAAGAGCCCTGTGGACATATGGATTCTTGACAGAACTGATGTTAAGCAAGAGGTGAAGGATAAAGTTTTGCTTCTGACGCAGGTCTAAACAAACCCCAACTCTCTTTAGGATTACTTTTTCCATGTTGGAATCATGAACTCTCAAAGGACTAGTTTGTGACGAGAGGAGGAGTTTGTATGGGATCAATGGAAGCGTCGCATGCTGCTGTTGTTGCTGCAGCCCCAACAGTCATCACAAAGACCTCTACGACATACCCGAACACAATGTTCAAGGAGTACCAAAGCAAAGAGGTCATCAAAGCCCACTACAACTTCACAGGAAAGCTGACTGAGAGCAGGTACACTGACGGCATGAAAATTGTAGATATTGTGTTCCTTATTATCTGTGTGCTCATCGTGCTGGAGAATGCAGTGGTTCTTTTAGCGATTTGGAAGAATAAAAAGATCCACCTGCCCATGTACTACCTTCTGGGCAACCTGACATTCTCAGACTTGTTGGCAGGATTTACATACATGGTGAACATCTTAACCTCAGGGGCCAAGACACTCAAGATGACACCTGTCCAGTGGTTCATTAGAGAAGGCGGGGTTTTCATCACATTAGCAGCTTCCATCATTAGCCTCCTGGCCATTGCAATTGAAAGGCATGTTACTATGGTGCGGATGAAGCCATACCAGGGGGCCAAGCGCGGGAGGATGTTTGCTCTGATCGGCGTAAGTTGGATGCTTTCGATATTTCTGGGTCTGCTACCCATTATGGGCTGGAACTGCATGGGCATCCTGAACCAATGCTCCACCGTCCTGCCGCTGTACTCCAAGAGCTTCATTCTCTTCTGCATTACAATCTTCTCTGTCGTATTACTGGCTATCGTGGTCCTCTACGTCCGCATCTTCCGAGTTGTAAAGTCCAACACACAGCGGCTGTCCGGCGTGCCACAGCGTAAAGGTTTCTCAAAGAGGTCCCAGAAATACATGGCACTATTAAAGACAGTCACCATAGTGCTGGGTGTTTTTATCGCATGCTGGCTTCCACTCTTTTTGCTCCTTTTGCTGGACTTTTTTTGTCCAGCAGGAAACTGCCTGGTGCTCTATAAGGCAGAGTACTTTCTGGGACTTGCTATGATTAACTCATTACTTAATCCTATAATTTACACATTAACCAGTAAGGACATGCGCAAGGCCATACTGAGACTGCTCTGTAGCTCCTGCTTGATCACAAAAGATGGAAAGGTGAGGAAGATTGGAGTAGCATTCCTGGAGTGCAGCACGAGTAAAACAGAGATGCCATCACACAGGCTTGAGGGCCTGGAGACAGTGTCCACAGGGAATTTTACACCAACTACTATTAAAGCTATTTTCCCCAAAATATCAAAGAGTGTTGTTTTGGGACAATAATGTTAAGGCTGAGTTTTACTCTGACCTGGTAGAATGAAGGGTATCTTGAGAGAATGAGGCAGTTAGTCAGTGTAAAGAAGAAACAAAAAGAGTTTCCTTATTACAGAAATGATTACATAGCAGGAATCATTTTTCAAGGAAAGCATTAGAGACAGACAGCCTCAGAAAGCATTACAACCATTTATTATGGACCTAACCAGCATTTTCTTGTTTATTAATTACTGTGAGACGATCAAGCTGCAATTGAGAAAACCTGTGTTCTTTTTCAATACAATATGGTGTGAAGCAACATGCACTTAAGAGCAAAGAAAATGCAAGTATGACATGGTTTTAGATATTGCATTAACCAAGATGTGGGGTTGCCCAATACTGTCTATGATTTGAGATTTGTCAGCGTGACTCGAGTAAAGCACGTACCATATGGTATAAAAGTGACAAGGTTACATTTCAGGAAAGGTGTTTATAGACCATGTCCACCAAGATCTGCTGCCCGAGAAATGCAGAATGAACTTTCATTGATCATTGCACAGCATGCAAGACAGACTTGTGTGGATTAATGGCAGATTTAGCATCAGAACAACAAATGTGTTCAATCCTTCCGTTACTCTATAGCTCCAAAGCTTACACAAACATTTCTGTAGCAGATGCAATGGAAGAGAGAACCGTATGGGATGATGCCATGTTTTGTAGCTGATTAGAACGTGATTAGTTCAGTGTTAATGCGCATACGTGGTGAAAATATTTATATCTTTATGTCTTGTAAATAAAATAAAAAGTAGTATTTGATTTTTTTTTTTGGTTTGACCTTTTGCTAAATTATGATATTCAAATGTATATATGTACCTTTATAATAAAGATACATCTTTATATTACACCTTTTTGCCCTGTGCTATTTTCTTTCCACTTTTACGGTAAAGGTGGTATAGAATTCAGTTGCTTGCTACATCAACCTGATGTGGCAGACAGCAAACCAGCTGTTCTACTGTATCACATGATCTCCAGAGTTACTGGAAAGTGCAGCGAGGCTTGAGGCTTGTTTGGTCACAAACAAACAGCGAATCAGGGGTCTTATGACTTTATGGGGGGGGGGAAAAGTGGGCAAAGAGCGTTCAGGCAGCACCATGCCCGTTTTGTTTATATACTGTATAATCCTGTTCATTGTTGATTAAGTGGCATTTAGGCATTTTTATTCATCAAAAAGTAGGTGTACAGAATATTGATTAGATACAGATGTTTGATGACAAAGCAAATACGTTTAAAAATATCAGGCCTGTGTATAAAGCGGGTTAACTTTCCATCTGACCAAATAATCACCATTATCCCACCTGAAAACTTGATTAAAACATTAACATTTGGCATTATTGTAAAATCCAGTACGTATTAATATCGCTTTCAACGTCTGAGAATGGAATTCAGATGACACAGTTTTACAATAAAGTCTTTTATGTGAACTTGGGACTAAATTTGATTTATCATAAGAAAACTTGATTATGCCATTGCACTGACTGGAATGTCACTAAGCTGCACTAGTGTCAATGTGGTCTAACCTCAAGGCAAGACGTGTGCCAACTCTTCCACTGCTTTGGTAGGAAATTTCAAAACAAGGTCACGGACTCGTGCCAGGGTAGAATCAGCCCGACGCGTACACGTTCAACATGCACCCACTCAGACACCCACCCATCCCACCACAGAAACTGCGCATCCGTACTGAGTCATTTGTTAAGTGACAATGAGAAAAAAAACAAGCATCAAATAGTCACGCAATTAAAAATGGTTTACGAGCGTGAGAAATATTGCTCTTTACCCTTTCACATAAAAATATAATCTCGATTTCTCTGGAAATGTATTGCGGTGCTGAACTGAAAAGGAGCAAACAAACAGGTTTGCGGTTGTCGGGTTAAATCTTAAGATTTGAAAATGAGCACCATAGAGAAAATTCCATTGAAGGGAGCAGTATTCTTCTGATGTACAGGAGACTGTAACCAGAACACTGAAAGACGACTACACTTCATGAACTTCTACCCGACTGGTTCTCACTCAGAGTATATAAGGCGAAGAAAAGAAAAGCAAAGCAAAGCTCGCAGTGCAAACATTCACCTTGTTCAGTTTGACACTCGTTCAATGTAACCCGACACCACTAACGCTTTACTAAGAGACACTAATGACCAAAAAAACAATTAAAAAAAAAACCCAGACAAAGACCATACTACAGGGTGTCTCAAAAGTCAGCAATCCACAAGCAGAAAACTACATTTGGTTTTTACTCATTAAACAATATATTCAGATTCCTTTTAGTTCCTGACATTTCAGACACTGTGGTAACTGTTCAAGTCAAACACCTTGTAGGTATAGCTTAGTGTTTACACTCACAGAGTGGTAATCACCTTTATTAATCATCCTCTCTGTAGCGATTTTCTGACCACATATCTTCCGCTGCTGGATGGAGATTTAAAGGTGATGGACTGCTTAAAATCTATATCTGCACTATATCTGCAAGCGATATGAGTTTATCATTGTAACACTTGTAACATGACGAGCTGTGTTTATTTTGTATTAGTAACTTCAAGAGAAGGGAAACAAAACCAGGTTGGTAAGAGAACAACTATTCTGAGAAAAGTGGTCTCATGGGGAGTTAAACAACATTAAAAATTTTGTTGTGGCATTCTTTAACAATAAAAACTGATAACCGGTAAAATGCTGTTGTTTAAGTAGAATGAAACACTTGTGGTTAATTATGTTATCAGAGAAAAATTACTTTAGTATCGGTGGTAATGCATTACACCATCTCGTTATTGATTGTTTTCCTATAACATGTCATCACACTACTTATTACTTATTTGACCTGACTTTCAAATATTCAACAATTACAAAAAAGTACTAAAGTATAGTAAATGTACTAAAATAAAACCAAAATATGCACCCACAAGAGTTGTCAAAATGAAACAAATTTATAAAATGTGCTTGTAAAACAGTGAAGATGTTTGTAATCCTGTTCGTTAGAGATTACAATCTTTACCCAAACTCTCACACTAGTGAAAGTGGTACTGGTGCACAAGTATATAAAGTTATATACCTATATACATTGCCTACTTAGTAAGTGTAGCACATTTCAGTTCATTCTGTAAGACCTGTTTATTAATAAAAAATAATAATAATAAAAGATACAAGGATAATATAAGGGAAGATTAAGATGAACTCCAACGTGGAACAACAGAATTCTACCAGTCTGTGCTGACGAGGCTCCAGAGCGCATCACTGACTTCACAGGGGGAACAGCTCGATGTGTCGATGTTGATCGGTGTTGCCAGATCTCGACCATAGTGAACTGGGGGAAAGAAAAACATCGTAATATTATTCAAATTATTTAAGCAAGGAACAAAACACGTCAGGACGCGCTGTTATAGATTATAGATACACCAACTGGTGTAATCTTTAACACAAAGTAGAGTTCCTGTTATTACCTTGATGTTATTTATTTACTGCTCTTAGACCACAGTGATCTGGCAACACTGAAGATTGTGTTTATTACAGAATGACAGATCTTTATGCATTTATAGATCATTTTTAATGTTTTGGAATACTATTTAGTTCCTGTGAATATTTATGAATAGTTAGAGACAGCAGACCAGCCTGCCCTTTTGCTCTTTTGAAGTTAATCAGACAGAAGTACATGCGCTTTGTTATGCGACTGAGAAAGTGGAAAGTACAAAGTCCGCTATCGTTAGGACTTTCCTGTGACTGAAATCTTACTGACTGTTACAAAACTTTGATGCCTATAAATGCACCCTACAAGTCCCTGAACATGTGTAAATGAACTGTTAGTACAGAAAGAACACATTAAAAAAAGCACATCTATCTATCTATCTATCTATATATATATATATACATACATACATACATACATACATACACACACATATACTTTGGTTCAGATAAACTGGGAGTGGAATTACAGACGGATTTATTGTCCATTATAGAAAATCAAATCATTCAAGATACAAGAAATCCACAGTGCCGGAGTATGAATTATAATTTATTACCACATCATGCACTGGCACAATAAAATCTGAAGGCAAATGAATTTATTTCTGCTGCTGCAGTGTTTAACTTCACATCTTACTCCCTTAATAATAATGTCATCATTAAGAAGTGGGGTAGATTAGCTCTACTGGACTGGTTTTCAGAAGCAGCTGTTCCTAAGCCTCTATCTGAATTTACAGCGCCATCTGGTGGCAGCGTTTTGCTAAAACGCCAATGTTAAGAATAAGCTGCAGTAATGACACCTGAACTTCTGAAATGCTTTAATAAAACATTCATTCATTCATCTTCTTGGCCACGGGGGAGCCGGTGCCTAGCCGGCCACATAGGGCGCAAGGCAGGAAGAACCCTAGACAGGGCGCCACTCCATCGTAGGGCACACACACAC
>JAOTRJ010000027.1:17842608-17866676 GCA_028564905.1 Leptodoras praelongus | reverse complement strand
TTAGAGTGGAGACTGTGAGCCAGGTCTTCTCATCCAACATCAGTGTCTGACCTCACAAATGCACTTCTGGAAGAATGATCAAAAATTCCCATAAACACACTAAACCTTGTGGAAAATCTTCTCAGAAGAGTTGAAGCTGTTATAGCTGCAAACAGTGGGCCGACATCATATCAAACCCTATGGATTAAGAATGGGATGTCACTCAAGTTCATATGCGTGTGAAGGCAGGCGAGTGAATACTTTTGGCAGTATAGTATACCTGAAGACTGCGCACAATGTGATTTATTGACAGTTCTAGCAAAATAGTACTGCCACCTTTTAATACGAGTTATATTTTGTATATAATTCAATACATAAATGAGCACATATAAAATGTAACAGCATTTTAAATTGAATCAGCTCCTGGGCAGTGTATGTGGTATTAGCATGGTATACATATTATAAGATTGCCCAACCCTAGAGCATAGACCATGATACTTTTGCCTATGACTGCACTTGAGACCAGTGATAAAAATAACTCCAGACTGCACACCAAGACATCTCTTACTGCACTACGTGTGTGTGTGTTTTCCTGAGTGATCATCAGGCGCTTCTTTATATTTAGAGCGCACTGCCAAAAAGAGTGCAGAGACTCTTGGTAGGAATCACTGCTAGGGATCACCATCATAAGCACTGCAGCAGATGGCTTGGTAAATCGTCCTGAATGTGCTGCACTGCCTATGAATCATCCTCCAGACCCTGCTGCTGCTAGATGTTCTGGATGTTCTCTGTTTTTTACGTGTTGATCTCACTGTAGTCATTCCCGACTACAGGTATTAAAACAGAAATAAGGTACATGATGGCCATACGCTATTAATACTGTTTAACTTACTGTAGTCATTTTAGTCTGCCGTAGTTTGAGCTACGGCATTTCATGCTCTGTAGAGGAGAGACACACTGAGTGAGAATATGATTATGGAAGATAGAATAAAGGAGGATATTTACAGAAAGGAATGCTAAGAGAGACAGAGCTGTCCTCATCAGTTCCTCTGCACCTTTTCTTCTCTTTGTGCTCAGGAGTGTGATTAACTGCTCCCTGAAATACAGTCACATACAGCCCCCACTGAAAGTATTGGAACAGCAAGGCCAAATCTTTTGCTTTTACTTTACACTGAAGACATTTGAGTTTGAGATCAAAAGATGAATATGAGACAGACGATCAGAATTTCAGCTTTCGTTTCCAGATATTTAACAGTGCACTCAGTGGCCTCCCCAGATCTTGATTCATTAAAGTGATAAAATGGGAGTTTTACAACATGAATGTGCAGCTGGCAAATATGCAGCAATTATGTGATGCCAAGCAGATCATATAACAGATGTCAAATATGGACCAGGAATGTTTCCAACACCTGCGAAATCCATGCCAGAAAGAATTGAGGCTGTTCCAAAAAGCAAAGGGTAATCCTAGCCAGGATTAGTTTGGTGGTGTTCCTAATAAAGTGGCAGTGCATGTATATGAACTGAGGAAAGTATGAAATACAGAGAATGACTTGGCACAAAAGTCATCTTCCAGACTTGGCAGAATAGTCAGCTTCCAGACTGAGACTGTAAATTGTGGCCAGTGGTCATGCTTCTGTTGACTCAAACCCTTAATCTTTATTTTTGGCTTGCTATAAATATAAACATCATACTGTCCTGTTTGAAGGCTTTAGGTTGATTGGGAATTTCAGCTAAATAAAACTTTTTAGCCAAAGTAAAAAAAAAAAAAAAAAAGTCTCTAATTGGGCACAGTCCTCGGGATGACTTCTTGTGTGAAGCTTAACACAGCATATTGCAGAAGAGCTCAGAAAAGAAATTAGTATACAGACATGAGCTCAAAGGCAAATGAAACAGGGTGGTGTCGGCTTTACACCCTGCTATGACTTATTGCTCTTCAGCAGTCTTTTTCAGTTGATATGTTCTCAGGTCATCAATTTTGTTTATTTTATGCATGCCATAACTCTTAGGACCAATGATCATAATGACGGAACACTTTCACAGTCTACCCCTCTGTTAAAAGTGCTTGGTGTTAGGATTAGAAATAATGAACTGTCTGAAGGGAGTTTTTTTTATGATGTTGATATGTTGCTCCAAGACGTACATTTATTACTGATTAATTTAGATAATCTCTAAATTATGAAGCATAATAATACTGCCTCACAAGACGAATGTCTTTCCAATATTGGATGTTCAGGGTTTTTGTCTTTTTGGTAAAGATGAGGTTTTGAAATTGACCCGAGTCTAGGTGGAAATCTCTGAATGCAGAACATTATCATTCATTCACTCATTTTTTTTTTAGTAACCTCTTCCCTCAATTCATGGTGGATCCAGAAGCTATCCTGTTAACACTGTGTGCACGGGGAGAGAAATTCTGGACAGGATGTCAGTCCGATCCAGAGAACATTTATACTTCTTATATATTCTTAGTTATGTGCACATGGACTGCCATCTTTCATTCAGATCACCGGTTTTGCCAATTCTATGAATTCTGTGTTTCCATTTATATTCAATTCAATTCAATTTTATTTCTAACACACTTTTAACAAAGGACATTGCCTCAAAGCAGCTTTACAAAGACAAAAAAAATCAGGACATGGCCTATAGGCCTTGTCCCCAACAGCTATCCCTAATGAGCAAGCCGGTGGCGACGGTGGCAAGGAAAAACGGTGGCAAGGAAACCTTGAGAGGAACCAGACTCGAGAGGGAACCCATCCTCATTTGGGTGAAACTGGACAGTGCAGTAACAAATACTCCCTTCTATAACTAAGTGCTATATAGTTAAGAAAAACAAACAAACAAACATTAACAATGTAACATTAACGGTAAACTGATTAAACTTTTCAAAGTCCACACTGTTGGAGATGTAAACTGCTCGCTGATGGAGATTAAACTGATTAAGTGCAAAACATCCGTGGCAGTTTATTCTAGTCGTCATCATAAATCATAAATCATGATTCATCTACAGTACATATCTGAGCCCCTTGGTAGCTGCAACCAAGTTTTGGACAAAGATGTCCTGATACTTAGCAGAATTCATCATGCTATTAGTTTTAAAACAGCCCCAGAATGTCAGCGATCCATAAATATGATGGGTGTGATTTGATTTCTACTGTGTGTAGTTCATAAAACATTTGAATAGTCTGCCTGGCCTGTCACAATTCCGGCTGTAGCTCTACACTGCTTGGTGACGTCCAAGACTACATTTTGTGAGAGGCTTTCAGTTATGGTTTCTTTCTTACAGCATATCTAAAACAGATGATGATAGTGGTTTATACTGTAGTTCATTTTTATTATAAAAAATATATATCAACTGAATCTGTGAGGTTTGGTTGCTCTTACATTTTCTTCCTGGAAAATGTACAAATGTACAGCCACATTTGTGCTTAATTGTATCCTTAACCTGCACATACAGTATTTCATTTATATGTATGATCTGACTCCTGAAGGTCAACAACCGTCTATCTGTTTTGAGCTGAAAGCTCTTTGTTTTCCCCATGGCGATAGATAAAGTGCATTTACATGTGCACAAGATCAGCTTTGTACTCTAGGGAAACAAGAAGTGGTGAAATTAAGGTCATAATTTATAAAAATACATACTGTTTGTCATTACATTATTTATATGCTTTAAATAAAAGGTAAACCGCCTTGAGTTGTAATATACTGTAGATATCACGTACTATGGTGATAACGATCTGCATCTGCCATGAATGAATCACCGCTTTATATATATAGTCTCCTCTACAATTATTGGCAACCCCAGTAAAGATGAGTGAAAGGGTTATAAGAAATTCACCTTTTGGTGAAATAATGTCATCTCAGGCTGACAAAAATGAGAAAAAGGATAATTGAAGGTCTTATCCTGTCAACATATCCAATGTGACTGAATATTTCAAAACAATAACAGCATACACAGATGTCCAAATAAACATTCATTGAGACTAGTAGAACTTCTGTAAAGGCAACTATGTATATGCAGCATACCTACTTTAGTGCCCACGTGAATAACAGCAAATAAATGATTGAAAAGAGTCAAATATTCTCCACAGAACCATCAAAGAAATCCCAATATGACCCTAAAAAGCTTCTGTTCACTGACTCATGAGAGAGTGGGGAGAAGTAAATTTCCATTTAAATTAGTTCTCATGTTCTTCTGGGCTGTTCATGCACAGAGCGACTGCCTTTTTGTCATTGTTGCCTGCCAATGAGGCCATAATTAGCGCAGTGAGGAGCAACTCTGCTTCTTAATCAAATGACAGAGCTGTGACGTATGCCGGGCTTTTATCACTTCGGGGTGCTGGGGCAGGCACATATGTCTCTATCGCGACTCTGGGTGCTATAAAAAGCGTATGGAAAATACATTTACCTCTTTTGAACCTTCACACTGTTTTTTAATAGCCTGAGGAGACCATGCTGCTGCATATTCATTTTGCGCCATCCTTTGTTTTATGTAGGGTGTGTGTGAGAGACGGGGAGAGAGAAAATTTGAGAGCAAGCCAAGTGTATTTTCATGTTTATTTTTGGTGTATAGTGTTTTACTTTCTTATTATAACTATTATGTAAGTTGAAGGGCTTCCAATATGCTTTAGTACATTATCAGTACATTTGAGAATGTTCCTTTCACACGTTCATTAGATATGTGGCTGCAACACTACAGTAACTCCAGGATAATATATAAGGCAAATGCTACAGCAGTTTGATAAGTATGCCTGATGTTTATGCATGTGGTGGTTTAGGATGTGTGTGTGTGTGTGTGTGTGTGTGTGTGTGTGTGTGTGTCCTCTCTGTCGTTAGCAGTATGAAACGCATGCAGCACTTGAACAGCGTGTCCCCTGGCTGCATGCTGACGCTCCGGACGGGTGGTGTGGAGAAAGGCAGTATGACTATTATTAGATTCTGTAGCTCAGGCCATGTTTGGTTCCTGAAGGCCTCTGGAGACCTAGTGGAAAACAATGATCCAAGCACATAATACATTAACAATCTGAGGATCTGATGCAGGACAGTACTTCAGGTACTACCACATAGAAGGCATGTATGGGGATCAGTTAACTTCCTTTCTCCATTAAAACAAAAATATGTAGAAAGATTTGTGATGCTTGTTGTATTAACATGGACATAATGATAAAGCTAGTAATTAGCATTTTATTTTAATTCTTTTTATTCTGCTAGTGCACAGTGCCATCACTTTGGTGTCTCTAAAGGGTAATCATCATGCTGTTAATCAGAGCTTGGCTCATAAGAACTGTGAAGCATCCTGGGACCTCATTCGAAATGAGGCCTTCATAATGAATTTCTGTCCTGGGCCAGATATCCAGAAAACATAATAATATGAATAGGTGAGCTATCCGTCGAGGTCTCTCAGGACGCATCAATGAAGTCTTCAAAGAAATTAATTTACTTGATTTTATTTATATTCATTTCTGTTTGTTTTAAGAGAAAATGATTGACACTAGTGCTTTTAGTGTTTAGGAGATGTCTGTTATACCTGCAAAAAGAGGCAGCCCTCTTCTGTAACTAGTGGAGGTAAGCCTCCATTTCCTCTGCATGTCCTGACAAAAGAGGCTCAGGCACAGGAGCACTTGAGGGTAACTAATATCCAAACAAACAGCCACTGGGGGGAGTCCTCTGTCCTCTGGGCCCTTCTTCCTCCAACATTGTTCACCGGGTCAGCTGAAGGTGTCTGCCTATTTGTTCATCTGTGTTCAGACAATCGGATGAAAGCAAAGGCACTGGTTTGATCCCACGGTGGGATCCCTGGGCAATATCCTGCGCAGCTCAGATTGGAAGGGGATAATCTTTGTTGAGAGTTATGCAGTGAATTGGCACGCAATCCGCTAACCATCTGCCATGGAGAGAACTGCTCTGCCTCATATTCAGTCCCATTTTGATTTCAAAGATAGCAGCGTGAGAGGAAATGAACATGGGCCCAAAAGGACAAGCTGTTCTTTGGATAAGCTTTAAAGGAATCACATGATGACAAAATGCCATATGGGAAGATGGCAGGTTCTACGATATGAAAAATTCAAAAAATGCTGCCACACTCTATGGACAAAAAGCCACATCATCACAGAAGAAAGAAAGAGAGAGGCAACTAATAATAATAATAATAATAATAATAATAGTATGCTCATTTGTGTGCTACTAATATTTAATGTCATTTAATATTTATGACACATACTGATATTCGAGATGTCACCTTGACCCAAATGAACCCTTACATGACTTTCAGCAGGTCAGACTCCTAGTCTGATACACAGCAAAAGTCTTAGAATGCTTTCTGCAGACATTACTGCAGCGAATCCGACCCATTCTCACAGAGAGACGAATAGAAACCCAAAATTAACATTACAAAGATGGTGCAGTGGTATAGATTTCTGAGTCTTATTTCGTCTGGCTTAGGTTTGTCTGGCAGGAAATGCGAGACAGCCAGGAAATTAAAATGTTTACAGGGTTTAAAATTCACACATAGGGCGCTGCAAAGAATGCAGGCTACTTTACTTAATTTCCAGTCTCTACTACATTACTGGCATATAATAATTATAAATTATTACAGACTAATAATTTATAATAATTTTCAGATGTTTTCCTGTATGGAGAGCAGAAAGAAAGACCTGTTTAATTAAAACATATGTATAATAAAAGTGCTGGAGAAATAAATAAATGTTAATGTGAAGCATTTTGTAGAAAACCATCATGAATTCATCAGTCTAATAAAATTATATTCAGATCCAAATCTGTATCATTTGTCTGAAAGGACAAATGATATAGATTTGGATCTGAATATAATTATAAAATATATTCATATATTATAAATATATAAATAAAATCAAGTACATAATGTGCGTCTCGGTGTGCCTAAAAAGTGGACAGTTGAAGGTTGGGGAAAAAAAACAAGAATACAGTCAAGAATACAGTGTTTCTCCAGGCTTCAACTGTCCAGATGTGCCCACTTAGCCTCAGATTCCTGGTCTTGGCTGACAGAAGTGAAAGCTGATGAGCCCTTCTGTGGTTGTAACCCATCCCCTTAAGGTTCAATATGCTGTGCATTCTGAGATGGTTTTCTGCTTACCACAGTTGTTAGCAAAGAGTGGTTATTTCTTTGGAGGCTTCAACGCTTCCCATTCACTTTGAATGCGTTGCCAAACTGAATTGTGGGTCCGTGGTACGGCTTGCAGCCAATCAAATTGCATTTATGCAAATATCCTGAGAGAGCTCTCAACTGGAAAAAATAAACCAAGTTGGCAGACCAACAGCCAAAAAGTTTTCAAGAAATGGACACTAGACAATCTAATAACCCTGTTGTTGTAACCAAAAAATATGTCTGATGTGATTTGCAGGATGTCTACCAGCCAACTATCTACAAAGTAGACAGCTTACTAGCAAAGTTAATTCATAGCATGGCATATAACAACATGGCATATAACAACATGCTGGATGGATTTTGTACCATTTTGTGTGAACTCTACAGACTGTTGCATGTGAACTCTACAAACTGTTGCGTGTGAAACTTCCCAGTGTTCCTGTATTCCTGTATATATGACATAAGCAGGGCCGGATTAACAAATTAATAAATGGGCCCCTGGGCTTGAACCAATCCAAGTGCTCCCCTCCCACCACATACAAATCAATGCACTCACCCAGTCTCTCACCCCCATAACCAAATGCAAGGAGCTCTGAATGCCCTGCTTCCCAACAGACACAAAAAAGTGCATACATTACTACATCACACATCCATTTGAGTATTTGAATAGCCTCAGTTAGCATACAGAAGACAGTCATACCTTAAGTGACAGGCTTCTTTCTTGCTTCTCTTCTTGCAAACTCATCCACCAAATCATCAAAGTCCATCTCATTCACAAGCCTGGACTCACTGGCCAGCAGTGACAGAATGTTAAGTCGTCTTTGACCCATTTTAGTTCTGATTTCCTTTTTAATCCCACCCATTGGAGAAAACAAACATTCTCCCTCGCAGTTAGATGGGAAGTGTCAGGAAAAAGACGGAGAGCAAAGTACACATGAAGTCTGTAACTCGGCATTATTTTTAGCAACTTAAGCTGATCTGTCCTGTTCATTCTTAATAAATGGTCTGAAATGATTCAGTTAATCCATTAAGCTTCTGTACAGATCAGAAGTGTAGGCAGATGAGAGAGGATTGACGCTCTTGATAACGTCACTGTTTGACTGTTTGAATCAGACATAAATAAAACACTACAGATATTATTCAGGTGTTTAGAGTCGTCAGTCGAGAAATCGGTGCCTTTCTCAAGAGCAGCGTCCACCTTTCATTAATGAAGGTTTGGGTTTCCTTGAATGCTGCTGATCATGGCTATACAACTGTCTCTGCATGTTTGGCTATTCTGTTATGAAAGGAAGCTGCATCTCTCTCAATCAGACCAGTTTTTCCCTTTTCTGTAATGTTTCTCCATAGTGCTGGATCTATTGTTTTCACATACCAGTCATCAACGTTCAGGTGCAAACTGGGGTTTGACTGCATTAACTGTAGGATGCAAGTTCTCTTTGGTTCCTTTGGTAGCATGGTGAGACCACAATGCTAATGTTGGCTTCCTCTGTTAGCAGTGGTTAATGCTATCTATGGTCATAAAGTTGACAGGGAAAAGGTTGGTCAGACTGAGCTAGTACTAGCCTCAGCATTATCATCAACTGCTGCTACCATTTTTCTGCTTCTTAGCTCTGGCTTTAAAAAAAAAAGGTGTTAGAAGGCACTTTTTCTGGTAATTCTTCTTCTTTGGCTTTTCTTTCCTTTTTAAGTTTTATTTTCATTGACCCATCATTTTCTTTTTAATTACCAACAGTCCAAATTATTTATTTGAAATTCTGTACATTCATTGTACATTGTACATTCACTGACTCTCTGTCTCTTTGAGGTTTCAGCAAAAAAAACAAGTCCTTGTTCATCTTCATTCTTGTAACTCCTTGTTTATTGTACACATACAGTAATTCTGTGGATAATTCTGTGAAATAACTATGAAAAATTCCCTTAATCAGCTTACTATTTTAAGTACTACTGTCATTTTATCAAATTGTTGCCAGCTCGGAGCTGATAAAAAAGTGCCCACTTTAATCACTTTCTGAAGACATTTGAAGTGCAAACAAAAAGCCAAGAGGATGTAGAGCATCAAATAATAATGAGCCGTGATTATGAAACGATCTCCCTAAACTACACTCCCAAATCCAGGACAACTCTTGTCAGCTAAATCACGCCCCTCAAAGCACTGTCACCATGACGACGGCTCACTACGGCAGTGCCCTCAGGCAAACATTTGATTTCATTTCCCCTGATTGCTTGTCCATGTAACCGTGGGATGATTTGGCAGTTGGCAGGTGGAGTCCTTAGAGACTCCTCAACAAAATATCTTGTTGCACATGCAGTGGAACACAAAGTGACCTCATGGACTATGTTCAGGTGTAAATGCATTATAAAATAGAAGAACATTGCAGTAAATTGGTGCAGTGTGTATTGCTGCTTCCTCACAGTTCTAGGGTCACTGGTTTGATCCTGAGCTCAGATTACTGTCTGTATGAAGTTGCACCTCATTTCCATATGTCTTTGTGGGTTTCCTCAGGGTTCTCCAGTTTCCTCTAACCTCCAAAAACCAGGCTGGTAGATGGACTACCTTCAATTATGTACATGGATGTATGAAGGTGTGTTCATGGTGTCCTGTCCATGCTGTAACTTAAGCAGTTACTTAAGATTAAGATAAGTAAATGAATATAAGTTCACGCCATTATCTCAGACAAACCGTGGCACAGATTTATTTGCGAATGCTCTTTCTTTCACACAAAAGCTCATGGCAAGACGGAAAGGTGGTTTCAGCTGTACCACACACCTCTGCTCTTCTTTTCTTATACACTAATGTTCATCTCTAAAATCCATAACATGTGCAAGCATCTCTTTCTCTCTCTCTCTCTCTCTCTCTGTCTCTCTCTCTCTCTCTCACACACACACACACACAAACCTCTCTCACACACTCTACCTCAGTTACTAAGAACCAGATACATATTCATACTAGCTAAAGGCATAAAATAATGCTCAGCTTGAACATTAACATGCTCTTGAAAAAGAATTTTCTGTCCTGCTGTATTGACCGTACCAATTCAGGTATTAACTACATCTCTTAATTTAATATTAAGAGAAATTTAATTGCCAAGATGATGTTGGAAATATTCAGGTGAGTGAGGTAACAGAAGTGAGCATATATGTTTGAGTGAAATAGAAATCCAAAGTAATTGCTTTTATAACAACAATGAAATGTATAATAACTGCTACCCAGGAAGAGGTATAATGCTCTTAAATTACCATAGATCTTTCTACACACACACACACACACACACATACTCATTGAATTGGTGAATTGATCCTCATTATATAACACAGGCAGTGTCCTTTGCTGTACTGTCAAGGTTGAACAACTAACAACTAACTACTTTACCCCCCCCCCTCCAAAACACACACACACACACACATATACACACACACACTTTTTTCCAATTCACACTCTGTTGCCACTGATCCCTCAAAGAACCTGAGATTGGCATGAAATCAATAAATATAAGCCCAGAACACAATAAATTGTAACTGGATAGTGAAGACTGATTTTTCTATCCAGTGTGAAATAAATATTAAATATGTGAGGTTTAATTGGCGAAAAAAGTCTCTCCCTTGCTTGCTTTCTTTCCTGTCCATTGTAATGCTGTACAGATATGTTGACACATTGATAAAGGCCCGTTGTTTTCTCTGAGCTTAGGGCAGCCTGCCTGTGGGGCCTCTAACCCTGACCTCACCCAATTTATAGCAACATACCAAATCCACTCAGCTACATTACACACACACAATACTGCTGTCACCACCAATGCAGCACATGCTAGCAAAAAAGCAACCAATCGCTGAGCATATGTGTGGTGGCCTATGTATAGAGCAAAGCTATGGCTTTTGTGCTTGGCCTTCCAGAACAGGCTGCCTTTCATTTCACTGGTTTTGTCAAAGAGCCTATGTAACACACATTCAGAATTTAGCATTGTTTGCCTTCTGGGCTGTCGTTCACATGGAAATGAGTACTCTTTATGCAGGATGTGGAGTTGACGTTGGCTGCTTTAAGAGCATGTCTAGATTCAATTCTAAATCAATTCTATATTTAACTGTAGAGGTAAGAGCTGTGCAGAAGCGAGCATGTTCCCCGTGGGACTTTAGAGTTCCACTGCTGCAAATTCAGGTTGTGTGCTTGTTTCTCTGCAGGGAATGCAATGGAAGATTTTCAGCTAAGAAAATAACAAAAGCACAATGGAAAGTGTTTGCTTTAATGTGTGTGACAGAAAACCATGACTCTTTTCTTTCTTTGAACTAGGACAGAGCCAAGCCACTAAACATAAGGACATTGTAATATCATGCTCAAGTATGTCTGTTCCCAATCTATACTTATCTTCATAACAGCCACCCACAAGAACCATAATTCTGCAGGCCTTTTTTAAACTGAAGCATAAATTTAAGGAGGATTCTGAAAAAAAATGTTCTGCTAGGTATTTAAGGAAAATCTATCATAGATGAATTCTTTGGAGAAAAGACATATGCTACAGAAATGTTACAATGGTAACATTTGAAGGTTATGAAGAAGGTCATCTTTGTAGTGATCTATAAATTTTAATTAAGTTAATTCAAATTGAAATAAAAAAGCATTCAAAGCATTACACACATTATTAAAATATTTTAAATTCTTTTAAAAATTCCCCTTGCTTTATAGGAAGGTTTATTGTGCATTGTGATTTGTTAAGTATACAAATTATTAGCAAAGAGGCTCTGCATTTCATCTCATATTTGCTGCTTTCCTTTAACTCAGAAGCATCAAGTAACAGAAAGCAATTTATACACTTGACATAAATGAGTGTAAATATTCAAATTATTCAAAATGAACTATTGTTACAAGTGTTACAAATGTGACAAATGAAGAATCAGGAGCCAGGCTTGGGAAAACGACAGAAGGCTATCTTTGTTTCTACACATAAACTTCTGCTTTTCAGCTTGCTTTTACTGTGGTCTGTATTTCTCTCTCTCTCTCACACACACACACACACACACACACACACAGGGCTGTCTGGTTCAGCTCGCTCTCTCCCTTTTATCATCTTCATGTTCACTGCAACACAGAACACATTGACACAATTCCTAAGATATCGGCCCCCTTATCATTCACCTCTCCTGACTCCACCCTCCATTCACTGCCACATACCCCCACTGCCTGTCTCTGGCTCTGCCCCCGGCCTGTGGATGACCTCGAAATTAAAAGGCTGAAAAACCAGATACCAGCAACTGATTCACGTGTTGGCATCCTTTATGAGCTGGAGCCACTGGAGCAGGGCATGGCCCAAAGAAAATCTGAAAGCTCACCCCAGCAGATAGTATCGGAGGGTGATGGCCACCACTTGATTGTAAGGCACTCCATTTCTATAGTGTTGTACTTTGCTCGCACCCCAACAACTTATGGCTGATGTACAGCACCAAGCACTCTTCCCCCTCAACCACCTGGGACTGCACTGCCCCCAGCCCCCTGTCTGATGCATCCATCTGTAAACCAAAAGGCAAAGAGAGGTCTTTTGAATGCAAGAGCAACCTGCCACAGAGCACAGCTTTTACCTGAATAAAGGTCTGCTGGAATGGATCGTCTTTTTCTGTGAGATCAGTCAGAGGGCTAGTGATGTCTGAATAAATAGGCACAAACCTATGATAATAGCCAGCCAGCCCCAGAAACTGTATCACATCCTTTTTGGTCTTGACCTCAGGCAGGCCACAATCTCTGCTGTCTACTCAATTTGGGGAGGCACCTGCCCATGACCCAAGTAGAAATCCATATACTGTTCTTCCACCTGCACAATTGCACTTCTTTGGGTTGGATGTGAGGCCCGCCTGCCTCATTGACTTCAGGACAGCCCTCAGTTATTGCATGTGTCGTGCTGTCCATGATCTACTAAAACATTGCAGGTGCCCCAAACAACCCGAATGGATTTGTCACAAATTGCTGTAAGCTGAACGGAGTGGAAAAGGCCATTTTTCTCATGGGATATTGTAGCCAATGGGGTCTGCCAATATCCCTTCATTAAATCCAATGTCGAGTAAAATCAAGCAGTTCGTCAATGCAAGGCATTAGATATGCATCTAATTTAGACACCACATCAACTTTTCTGAAGTCCACACAGAAGACGGGTTTATTATACAGCCAGGCTTGCTATTCTTGCTTCTGTAGCAAATTCTCTTATGTTACTTTCTCCAATGTCCCGCGCTTTGCTCTCAGGTCAAGGGCGCATTGAATTTAGTTTTGGCTAATAGAAAATCCCTTCTCCCAGTTTTCTTTCATGACATCTAGGATGCCACAAGGCTTGCACCCATGCATCAATTCAAAGGGGGAGAAACCCGTGGAGGTTTGCGGGACCTCTCATACTATGAATAATAGAGGTTTGAGCAACTTATCACAGTTCTGACCATCTGTCTATGGATGGTAAATGCTTAATCCTCAGCAATTCATGCAGTGTGTGTGATATAAAACAGGTGCCTTGGTCCATTAGGATCTCTTTCAGGATCCCAACTTGGGACATAATACTGATGAGTGACTTTGCAACACTATGCACTGAGATATTGCAGAGAGGCACTGTGTCTGGGTATCACATTGCATAGTTCAATACAACTAACACAAAGCCACTGGTGCTCAGTGGTGTGGCCAACAAGTTGCATGATTGCAAGGTCTGGGTACTCCAGAATGTTGGCAGCTGGAAGTTGTTGTGGAGCGGTAACAATCGGGCTGCCCACTGTGCCTTAGGCCAGCCGCATGCCTCCGTGGCCTACTCAGACAGCTCCAGGAAGGCCTCAGCTTTGTGGTATGGGCCCATCTTTGTCAGCAGAGGCACAGCCACGGTCGCCTGTGGGGTGAGGGGGTGGTATTTGGGGTACCTGCTACCTGAATCTGCCTGTGCCTGGAGCAGGGCCTGGAAGCACTGATACTGCCCAGTGTGCAGTGTGAGGAGAACTTGGGTCTGACTCTAGTGCATGACCATGAGGGTCTTGATGAGGTCTTCAATTCCTTTTCCACGTATCTTACACAGAGCCTGGGTTTCAGCACCAGTGTGACAGATGTGGCAAATAAGGAATCAGAAGGCAAGCTTGGGAAAACTAAAAAAAAAGGGTGTCTTTATTTATACATATAATCTTCCACTTTTCATCTTTCATTTACTGTGGTCTGCATTTCATACAAACATGCACACATGCAAACACAAGGCTCTCTGTTTCCCCCTCTCTCTCTCTCTTGGCACTCATGTCTCTCACCCTTTTATCCTCTTCTCATTCACTGCAACACAAAATACACATTAGACACAATTCCTCACAGGTGGGTCTCCTTACCACTCACCTCTCCTGGCTCTCAGTAGAATTGTTTGTTTTCTTTTCATGGTAACACTCACAGACAGTAAATCCATGTGGTTCCTGTAGTGCCTGGTCTGTTTTGAGGCTCCTGGGTTGTTTTGAGGATTCATATTAATTTACTCCCTCGAGAAGGAGTCTACATGAGTCACTTTGCCCATTAAAGCAATAAAAACAAATACAGTGTGTGGGAAAAATGGAGGGGGAGTACTGCTTGCTTTAACTTGTATGATAGGAAACTATGCAGGCAGGAGTTTTGCCCAACGTTCCCACTTTAACATACAGTATATTTACAGCATGTTATATATGTGATTATAAAAAAATTATAGACTTTCTAAAAATGCACAGAATTACAAAATCTGTCATTTGTTAATTCACTGAAACCTTCACTCGAAAGAAAAAGTTTTCAGTGTTTTCAATGATGAATTTAATTCTATATTGTAAAATATAAATATATTAAGAAACTGATGTCTGCAACACACTTAAAAAACATTGGGACAGAGTTGTGTACTACTGAGCCCCAAAAAGTTTTCTTTTAATTATTATTTTTAATCCCTTTTTTAATAGAGTATACAAATTTTTTGCAGTTTTGCAAGTGGAATTTTTTGCATAATATAGTTTCAGGTTGCATTTCCTGATGGAGCAGTGGATGTTAGTGTACTGTGTTAAGTGAATAAGTGAATGAATAAAATGAATCATGGGCTAGAGGTTTTACTGGTTACTTTATAAATCCATTACAAACATAGCAAGATTTATCCATTTCCTGTATTCTAGAAAATTATAAAAAGATAGTAAAAGATCAGGATTATATGCAATATAATCTCACTGCAGCATGTAACAGCTAAATGATATTGTAAAGGCCAGTAGCAATGCTTACAATATATAACAAGACCTCTTAATGTAAGTAGATCCTATACACAAAAGCAGCAGCAGATTTTTAGTCATCATTGTGCTCTATTGCTCCATTTTGAGCTATTTTTTCCTCACAGTCTTATTTTCTCCATATGAGCCATCAGACATCAGTCATCTTTGCAAACTCTGCACTGCTTTCTGTGTATGTTGGTGGGTGTGTGGGCAAGGGTGAGGTGACCCTGTAGTTCAGTGTCTCCTCAGCACAAATGCAGCAAGCCCACTGCAGGCTCCATTATAATAATAGTGTCGAGCTAAGCAGAGTGAAAGCTCAGGAAACAGTGGCAGGGCACAGTGCAGTCCATTCAGTGGGGAGAGGAGGCCCAACCTGGCCAGAAAAGCTCAGATTACAAGCCACATAAAGGTAAACCTGTATCAGCAGGGACAAGGGCAACCTCTTATTATACAGAAAGTCCAACTGTTTGTGGGAGTGAGGGTGAAAGGGGGGAAACAAAAACATGACCAGCTGCTTCATGCCAAGGGGCACAGAAAGACACAATATGCTTTGCATGTAATTGTGTCAGACATGAGCTGTCTATACATCCTGGTTATGGAAGTTAGGGGAAGATGAAGTGTAGAAGCAGCCAGGCCAAGTACACTGTGTGTTTCTGACAGCCTATGAGTCAGCTGAAATATGCACTCTTGTATAGCACAGTGTTATCTCAGACCTTGCAGAGAACAGCACTAGCACAGCAGGTTTGTAGAGGGACTCGACATGATTTTTTTTTTTTTGGAATCTAGAAATTGTTCAGTCGTTAGCACAGAAAAAGTAGGGACAATAGGAAACACAGGTGCCAGACACACACACACAGCTGTTCTAACAGTTGCACTTAACTTCACACAAACACAACACATTATCCTTTCCACAGAAAAAAACTTTTTTTTGCATGATGTATATCAATATGTCACTAAATATGATGTCCAGCATTCACCAGGACATCACTTCCTAAAGCTGAATCTCTTAATCCTGGGTTACTCTGTCACAGCACTGCATATGCACCACCCATATGCTAAGCCTTGGCACTCCTCTGACATTTCTCAGTGCACCTCTATGAGTCAAACATGTTTCACTGCCCTCAGGAAAAGCCCTTCACTCTCTGTTCTCTGACCCATGTATCCACTCCTGTGTTGGTTCAACATGAGAACAAGGTATTATGCAAGTGCAAGGTCGCAGGTCAAATTTCTAATAACAACTCAGTCTTTTTTTGTAAGTATGTTCACAGCTAGGCTAACTTAACTAACCACCACATCTCTAATGTATACACGTCTTCGCATAGAAGAATTGCCTTTCCATCTCATTTTAATGGACTTTTAATGGCAGTTTGCATTATTTAATTCTTTTTTGGGTGTCTGTGCACAATTTATAGAAACTTTGGCTAAATAATGAATTAAAAGGTTTTTAATACATATTTTTCTCAAACACAATATTTAATTCCTCTCTATGTGAGCAGTCCCACAGAATGCTATATTGGGTGAGTAAAGTTGTGGTGGAAAAAAAAGATTCTTAGTCACGCAAGACAAATGTACACTAACATGAATCACTGCATAACCTCCCAGAATCCTTTAATGTATAAAGCTTTCTTTCCTGTATAAAAAGTCTCTGGCACTGTTTTCCTTTTTTTCGGCAAGAGTGATGAGAAGAATAACAAAGATAGACTGTATTGCCTAATGAATAAATCAGAATTAAGTGTGGAACTTTCTTTGGCCCTTTAAAAGTGGTGAGAAGTGCAGCAATAAAAGCAAAGCAATGCAGAAAAGGAGGAAGGAAGTGGATTGAAATGAAGCAGCACAAAGCAAGGCCTTGGTTTCTTTCAAGTTTGATTGAAAAGAAACCTTTGTCTCTTGCTTTGAGTAAAAGACCCATTTTAATAAGCACTGTTTTCTACACACATGCACACACACAGTATAGATAGATAGATAGATAGATAGATAGATAGATAGATAGATGTTTATACATGTACATCTATATACAACCCCCATTTCCAAAAAAAAGTTCTAAAAAAAAAGACATGTTCTAAAAATACAATAAAAACTGGAATCTGTCATTTGTTTATTTACTTTAACTTTTATTTAACAGACAAACGGACAAAGAAACATTTTTGGGAACAGTGTTGGGAACACTGAAAATTATTTTTACTTTTATCAGTAAAATAAAAGTTCAAGCACTTTACCAAATGACAGATTTTAGTTTTTATTGCATTTTTAGAAAGTGTCCCAACTTTTCTGTAAATAGTTTTTTTTTTTCTTTATATATGCTACTAGTGATTGCATACAACAATTTTACAAATGATATTTTGGACACCAAGTAAAGTGACAAGTAGAATCTTTGAAATATTCCCATGAATTTCAGAGCTTCTTAGTATTTGTTACGTCCTCTTCTTGCTGTAATGGCATTCTGCACTCTAGCTGTTGATCCATTATATATCAAATCCATCAGACTGCGGTCAGAACACATGCTTCAGTACAAGAAATTAGGCATGAGGAAAGTCTCACTCTTTAGACAAAGCAGTTAACATGTAATTATTGACATAGAAATAGTGCACAATATTGAATATAATTTACAACATCACAGATTGGCAATGTGGTACATACTTTACGACTCCAGTCTACTGTTTTATATATATATATATACCTACATACATGACTTGTACACACACGCACATGCAGACACAAATAGACATTCACAAACTGTGGGTGTCCACTGGCTTTGTAGGACACTGCTGTGATTTAGTTCCCTGAAGTGTTTTTGGCTGTGTGTGCATGCAGGGGAGATAAAGGGAAAGAGTATATCCAAGGCTATTTATACACAAACAGACTCTGTTTGACTCCTGAAGCTGGAGAGAAACAATTATTTGTGTTTGTGGATTTGCAGTCGGGTCAGGGATCAGTCTCTGGACGTGAAAGCTAAACCAAACACCTGGCTTTAGACCAGTATATCTGAAGTTCCACTAGAAGCAGCTCTAACTTTAACTCACCTCCCAAACTGACCATGGATGGACACTCCGAATGATCACGGCATGCTGTGCTTCGAGACAGACATGTGTTAACTTGGCCACAACTGCTTCTTCTTCGCAATATATTTGTATGGAGAGTATATTTTCACAAGTAATAATCCAGGAAGCTGTGGTCTGCAATTTTGTTAGCTGATCCCCTGCAGGCTGTAAGAACAAGATGAGACTATAGTATTTTTTTTTCCTCTCTTCCTCTTTACACCTAACCCAGCATGGGAAATGGACTGAAACTACTCCATTTGACTTTCAAATCTAACCACCTAGTAGAACTCATGGGAAAGGTAAATCTGCTCTGGAATGCATGTTGACAAACTTTTTATGAGAAACCACTAAAGTGCCTACAAACACAATATACTATATACTACTTCTTTTGCCCCCAGAAAGTTGTGGTATGCAAATTTTTGGTTGGATACTCGTCAGGGTCATAACTCATGTTTCATAACAAATGAAACAGAAGCTCTATTTTATGAGAGCTTTGGCTCATTATAAACTAACTTCTTTAGACCCAGACTTTGCTTAATACATGTTTAAGTAGGTGCCTCAAATTAAAACTGAAATAGGCAACCTTCAGCTTCTTGCATTATTCCAAATGAACTACTACAAGGACTGTGTGAACCTGCTATTACTCAGAAGCCATTCAAAATAAGGAGTGTCTGTTTGCACCAGGGTCAAAATAGCATTGAACGCAGCTATTTGTATTCTTAAACACACAGTAGCTTTTCTGCATGATCAGACCAGCTTGGCTAGCCGTCGCTCCCGTAGAGCATCACTGAGCCTTGGACGTCCGTGACCCTGTCACCGCTTCACTGGTTGTCCTTCGTTGGACCACTTTTGGTAGATACTAACCACTACACACCAGTTACTCCCCACAAAACCTGTCATTTTGGAGATACTTTGACCCGGTCGTCTAGTCATGACAGTTTGGCCCTCGTCAAAGTCGCTCAGATCTTTAATCTCATGCTTGCCCTTTTTTTCTGTTTGCAACACATGGTCTGAAGTGACGGTTCATTTGCTGCTGAATATATCGCAATGCTTAACAAGTGCTACTGTAACACAATAATCAATATTATTCATATCACCTGTTAGTGATTTTAATGTTATGGCTTAATGTTTGGTGTATAAAATTATATTTGTATTTGGTCCATGATACATTTAAAAAAGTTGGTATTAGGGCTCCCGAGTGGTGCAACGGCAACGCGATCGCTAGTTCAAATCCGGGTGATGCTATAGCTGCCCGTAGCCAGGAGCTCAGAGAGCAAGATTGGCCGTGCTCTCAGGGTGGGAGGGGCAGCATACGTTCTCCCTCCATGTCAATCAGAGCGACGCTGTCCAGTCACGGGCGTCTGTGAGCTCATGCATACAAGACTCTCCTCCAAGCATGCTACACAGCTCCCGAAAGTTGCATGGGCAGCAGCTTGAAAAGAGGTAGTGGCTAGTAACGTGTATCGGAGGAAGCACAGTCTCTACATGGCTTCGCCCTCCCTGACTGGCAGCTTGTCGTGTGACAAGGGGGGAAGCACTGACGGGGGGGAATTTGGAGACGACTAAATTAGGGAGAAAAATCTGGGAAAAATCCCCCCCAAAAAAAGAAAAAAAAAAGTTGGTTTAGAAAAGAGTGCTTTTTTATAGTTACAGTTACTCCTAATTACACTCCAAACTACACTCCTGTACACTATTGTATATTGTCCAACCCTGAGCATAACATATATGTGATCTTTAACACTGTATGAACATTTTATAGTGAAAACCTATTACTAAAACCTCTAAAACTGGGAGGAAATGTAACTGACAGAGACCATGTCATAAAATAACAAGCTGAACTTTTGACAGCAGGGAACCCAACTTTTCAGTGCCAGCACACATAAAGATGTCCTGAAGGTAGCTTTAACTAGCATGGCGGAGGTGGCATAAAAATGAGCTCCTCTATGTCCGATAGCCAAGCAGTGTGTTCAACTACTTAGTGAATCTGTGTGTGTGTGTGTGTGTGTGTGTGTGTGTGTGTGTGTGTGTGTGTGTGTGTGTGTGTGCTGGACGCTGCAGCCTTCTGTGACACGAGAGCCCTTCAACATTCTTCCCCGCTAACATGTTGCCAGGAAACAAAGTGTGTGTGTTTGTGCACGTGGGAGGATGAGAAACAGGGAGGTGAGAGAAAGAAAGATGGGTGGTTATGGCAGAATATTACACATAATGTCCGATTATGGCTTTCCGAGAAAGTCAGAGCCACTGAATGAAAGGTTGAAGTGAATCTTTGTACAAGTTCCGGCTGGCAAGAGGTGAAAAGGAACGAGTAGGCAAAGGGTGAATGAGTTTGTGATGTATCTCAGGTTATCTTTGTTTTAGTAATAAATTCCACATGCTCCAGAGACAGCCCGTGGTAGATCAGCCTGGCTATGAATAATTCACATTCACATTCAGTTAAATAATTGCATAGCAGTATTGTACTGAATTTAAAATGATGGAGTGGCTATGAACCAAATTCATTTTCCTAAACAAAATGACACATCTAGCAGGAATACATCCTTTATTTAAAGATCGAAAGTCACTTCAGAGGGATATTACTAGGTGTATCGTCATCTCTATATAGAACTTGAAAACTGAGGACTGCTGTATGTCTGTGTCCCCAAAGCTACCACATTCTATCCATCTTCTATCCATTATATAATACCTCTCACTGTAATCTTTTGCAATGTGTAGTTTGTCGTGTTGTAAACAGTACCTTTTAGCATTCAACTACTTCATATTATCAATGTTATTTTCATGCTAGCTAAACTTTTAGAGAAGGAATAAAACTGTTCTTAACTAATATTTTCACTCTGGAAACTACAGCAAACTGTAACATAACTGACATCGCATGGTCTCTCCTTTCCTTTAAAGCAGTCTTTAGTACTCAATGCAGTCTCTGACCACTTACTAGTATATTCCTTTTCATGCTGTCCAGTTAGATAGCTCACCCTGCTAGCTTTTTTTCTCTTTGTCTTTAACTCTCCCAAAACCCCTAAAGCTGTAATCAGTGTCACTGACTTCCTATTCAGCAGAACCAAATGACATCCTCTCTAATGCCTCCTCACTAATGTCAGCGTGTGGACCTAACATTACTACGTCAGCTGCTGAGATTAAAGATACGCTTGAAATGTGAAAAAGAATAGATTCTTATTTCTTTCAAACAGTTGAACCAGGAGCACCATTTCATATTTTCTCAGAGAGAACAAAAGCAAACAGAAAAAAAAGAAACTGTTGCTTACTGAAGCACAGAAACCAGGCTGTGGAAGGCTAGTGAACAGTCTTCTCATTTCTGTAAAACCCAGATTAATTGTTTTCTTTTGTCTCTGGAGGTCACTGAAGGATTCAGAGTTCCTAATCAGAAGATTTCCACTGAGGGAAACGTTGTTTGGGGTAGCATCCTCACAAGACTTGGAGTGTTGACATCTTCATATTTATAGCTTTCTCAATATTCAGTAAGACATTTGTATTTATTTTGTGATTCCTTTTCAGTGTGTTATCTTGGTCAGGGTCACAGTGGATCCATATCCTATACCAGGATGCTATTCTGGTTTTTCTCATGCTCAGTTAACTGTAGACCTCTGTGGAGCTCTTCTGGGACCACAAATAGGCAGAAAAACAGCGTATGCCTCTGGCCATTAGGTGAAGTAGTCCATAACCATGAAAACAGTTTCCGGCCTCAGTGACTGGAAATGGGCCCAACACATCCACAGTGACTTGCTCTATTGGGGTGCCCAACTGGAGAGACTGGAGAAGGGGAAATGACTGAATACCCAGATCCCCTCTTTGCTGTACAATGGTTGCCACAGTGCACAATCAGCTCTATATCCTAGGAATTTAGGATTGAGGATTTAGCGTCTGCTAAATGCCATAAATGTAAATGTAAATGTAAATATCCACCCAACAGCTGGGACAGTAGAATGCCTGTTGGAGTCACCACAGGGTCTTTGCTGCACCAAAGTAACCTGCCCTCATAGGTCCATGCATGTCTGCCAGTACTTTATGCCGCAAACTATGCGGCACCACCAGCTGACATACCTTTGGCCCTGGGTCCGGTTTCTCCTACACCCTTTACAACAGCCTGTCTTAGATTCTAAGCCCATCCCAGACAGCTCACAGCACTTTAGTGGTGGGCTGATGCGGTGTTGTATCTAGCCAGTCTGGCTTCTTACCAGAAGCTACCCAGTGAAGCTACTTACCAAATTACAGGCACACAAGTGCCCAGGAGATCTCAGTATCCTTGCCCTGTGCTTGATACAAGTCATCAGGTCCCAGGGACCCCAGCCCTGTGTTAGCAGGTTGCAGTAGTGGCCACTGTGCTATGATCATCCAGATGCACACTGTTTGCAGCTCTCTGTCACACATGCACACTGTGATAGGTGTTGCCAGGAGACACCCCAAGCGATACTGAATGGTGAGCTGGTACTCTCATAGCATCAATATCCATCTTGCTGTGCAGAGCTGAAAGGGGACCCCATACAGGTAGGGCCAGAAAGGTTGGCTGTAAAAGGCAATGACACCTTGTGCTCCATCCTGAATGTGGGAGACCTTCTCTGGGTCAGTCTCTACACTGGCTCCACTCACTATGTGCTCTAATATTTCAACCCAGTGTCGGAGCAGATTGCACTTTCCTGGGTGCCGTCAGAGTTTGCTGACTTAATGGCCTAGAACACCCACTCTACATACCATAATGCATCCTCAAAGCTAGGAGCATCGACCATAACTGTAATTTAAACTGTAATTCAAATGTTTAAGTTTTTGGGAAGTAGTGAACAGTAAAATACTCCTCTTAGACATTAGGGTATTTTGTGTATGTGTGTGTGTGTGTGTGTGCGCGTGTGTGTGTGTGTGTGTGTGTGAGAGAGAGAGAGAGAGTGAGTGAGTAAGAGAGAGAGAGAGAGAGAGAGAGAGACCAAGTTCTGATGTCTTTGTGAGTGACAAAATGACCCTACAAGGATAGGAATATCTATTTTTGACCTTGTGAGGACATTTTGCTGGACCCCATAAGGAAAGTAATTTTTTGTTGTAGTTTTTAACAAAAATAAATAAATAAATAAAATATCCAAAAAGGTGCACTTTCATTACTGAGGTTATGGTTAGTGTTAGGCATAGCATTAATTAGCTGCATTAATAATTATGTAAATGGAAGGTCCTCACAAGTATAGCAAGACAAGTGTGTGTGTGTGTGTGTACTGCCAGGTTTCAGTGCAGACATCAGCAGGAATTGTGCACGGGAGTTCTGCCAAGAGCTTACTTAAATCATGTCACCTTATAATAAAGTCAGTGCACGACTTTTTCTCATTCTGTACGCCAAGAATCATGTGTGCAAATATACAGAGACCCGGCTATGCTAACATTATTACAACATTCTTGGTAAATCTGCTTGCATATTCAAACCTGTGAAATGTGCAGAAACTGTGACGGACTGGTGTCCTATTCAATCTGCATTCCTGCTTTGTACGCAGTATTCCTAGAAAAGGCTTCGGATCTGCCACAGGACCTGACCAGGACCTGATCTTTTACCAAAGCTAAAGCCTACGAGCGCAATCTGAAGAAAACAACTTTAGAGAACAATCAGTGCATGCACAGAAACACTCTCTTTAGTCTAAATGCTTGCCGAGACTAACAATGTGAATACAGTCAGTCAGTCAGTCATTTTCTATACCGCTTATTCCCAGTTACGGGGTCACGGGGGAGCCGGTGCCCAGCCGGCA